>VZTR01006563.1:16759-42425 GCA_013400775.1 Chaetops frenatus | reverse complement strand
CAGCCTGGCAGCCAGAGGAAACCACCAACACGAGAGGAAGATGTAGCCAAAGCAATGAAAATATTCCACTCCTGAACAACAGTCTGAAGCCACACAAGCTGTATTTCATAGTTTCGCTTATAATGAAAAAGTGAAATTAATTAAAACACTGAAAACCAAGGTTTGTGGTCTCTCCGTAGCTACAGGTCTGCTTTTAGCCTACTGTAGACACTTCAAGGTAAAGCTACATGATCCCTCCAGCAAAGGAAATAGTTCAATGATTAGGGGATATATTGGAGAACACAGGATGCCTTAAACAACTAAGCAGAATACCTGAAATAAAGTTTTACTATAGATTCTCAAAACCCAGCTATTCATTGTTCATTGATTTCTTGCTGCTACTTCTATGCCAGAGATCTGTCTGCTTCTTTTTTCTGGCCTTCTCAAGAATTTCTGGAAAATCAGAAGTTTATCCAAACAGTAGGTGATGTCTGTTTTCTGGGAAATGCCAGGAAAAGCCTGCAGGTTCTGGTTAGATGGGGATGAAAGGTTTGGATTCAGCTTTCCTGTGACCTTAACTTGGAATATGCTTGGACCAGAGGTCCTCCAGCACCTCTGTTTTGTCACTCTGTACTGCAGCTTCACCAATGTTTTCTTTATCAGAAGATGTATTGTAGGAAGTTTTTTAAGTTCCCCCACCCAGTGCCTTCAAGGTGGTTTTCAGTAGGCCGTTGCACGGTTCTGCTTTCCCAGCCGCTGGTGCATGATAAGGAATATGGTACACCCACTCAATGCCATGCTCTCTAGCCCAGGTGTTTATAAGACTATTCTTGAAATGAGTCCCATTGTCAGACTCAATTCTCTCTGGGGTACCATGCCTCCAAAGGATCTGTTTCTCAAGGCCCAGGATGGTGTTTCGGGCAGTAGCATGAGGCACAGGGTAGGTCTCCAACCATCCAGTGGTGGCCTCTGCCATTGTGAGCACATAGCGCTTGCCTTGACGTGTCTGTGGCAGTGTGATATAATCAACCTGCCAGGCCTCCCCATACTTATATTTGGACCACCGCCCACCATACCATAGGGGTTTCACCCGCTTGGCCTGCTTGATTGCAGCACATGTCTCACAGTCATGGATAACCTGAGAAATGCTATCTATAGTTAGATCCACCCCTCGGTCTCGTGCCCACTTATAGGTAGAGTCTCTGCCCTGATGGCCTGAGGCGTCATGAGCCCATCGAGCTAGGAACAACTCTCCCTTGTGTTGCCAATCTAAATCTATCTGTGACACTTCTATTTTTGCAGCCTGATCTACCTGTTCATTATTTCGGTGTTCTTCATTAGCCCGACTCTTGGGGACATGGGCATCTACGTGACGGACTTTCACAGGTAGTTTCTCTACCCGAGTGGCAATGTCTTTCCACTCCTTGGCAGCCCAGATTGGTTTTCCCCTATGCTGCCAGTTAGCCTTTTTCCACCTTTCCAGCCAGCCCCACAGAGCATTGGCTACCATCCATGAATCGGTGTAAAGGTAGAGCTTTGGCCACTTCTCTCTTTCAGCAATGTCCAGGGCTAACTGGATGGCTTTGAGTTCAGTAAGTTGGCTCGATTCACCTTCTCCTTCAGTAGCTTCTGCAGCCTGTTGTGTGGGGCTCCACACAGCTGCTTTCCACTTCTGGTTCATCCCTATGATGCGACAGGAACCATCAATGAAAAGAGCGTAGCCTGTTTCTTCTGCTGGCAGTTGGTTGTATGGTGTTTCCAATACAGGAGCATTGTACTATGAGAGCAATCCACTTGCTCCATGTGGCACTGGTGGCATGGTGGGTAGAGGGAACCTTTGCTTTAAAATCCCAAGCACCAGTAGTTGGGGTGCCAGGAGAAGCTGTGCATCTGTGCCAATCACCTCTGAGGTGGCTTGAACTCCTTCATAGGCTGCCAGGATTTCCTTCTCCGTTGGGGTATAGTTGTCTTTGGACCTTCTGTAGCTCCGGCTCCAGAATCCCAGTGGTCGACCCCGCATCTCCCCAGGCACCTTCTGCCAAAGGCTCCAGGACAGACCATTGTTCTTGGCTGCAGAGCAGAGCACGTTTTTCACCTCAGGTCCTGTCCTGACTGGGCCAAGGGCTACTGCATGAGCAATCTCCTGCTTCATCTGGATGAAAGCTTGTTGCTGTTCAGGGCCCCAGTGGAAATTGTTCTTCTTGCAGGTAAGCAGGTAGAGAGGGCTCACAATTTGACTATATTCAGGAATGTGCATTCTCCAAAAGCCTATGGCACCTAGGAAAGCTCGTGTTTCCTTCTTATTAGTTGGTGGAAACATCACAGTGATCTTATTGATGACCTCAGCGGGAATCTGACATCAGCCCCAGGAACTGGATCTCTCAGGCAGGTCCCTTGACTTTGTTCTTTTTGATGGCGAAGCCGGCTTCCAGGAGAATCTGGATGATCTCTCCTTACCCAAATACTTCCATTGCTGTGTTCCCCCAGACGATGATGTCATCAGTGTCCTGGAGATGTTCTGGAGCTTCACCCTTTTCCAGTGCAGCCTGGATCAGTCCGTGACAGATGGTGGGGCTGTGCTTCCACCCCTGGGGCAGTCGATTCCAGGTGTACTGCACGCCCCTCCAGGTGAAAGCAAACTGTGGCCTGCATTCTGCTGCCAGAGGAATGGAGAAAAATGTGTTGGCAATGTCAAGAGTGGCAGATCACTTTGCTGCTCTGGACCCTAGCCCGTACTGGAGCTCCAGCATGTCTGGCACAGCAGTGCTCAGTGGTGGAGTCACTTCATTCAAGGCCCGATAGTCCACAGTCAATCTGCATTCTCTGTCAGACTCGCACACAGGCCAGATGGGGCTGTTGAAGGGTGAGTGGGCCTTACTGACCACGCCTTGGCTCTCCAGCTCACGAATCAACATGTGGATGGGAATCACAGCATCTCTATTTGTCCAGTACTGCTGACAATGCACCGTCAAGGTGACAACTGGCACTTGCTGCTCTCCTCCCTTCAGAAGCCCAACTGCAGAAGGATTCTCAGACAGCCCAGGCAAGGTGTTCAATTGCTTAATGCCCTCTACGTCCACAGCAGCTATTCCAAAGGCATACTTGTGTCCCTTTGGGTCTTTCAAATGCCCGCTCTGGAGGAAGTCTATGTCCAGAATACACAGGGCCTCTGGGCCAGTCACAATAGGATGTTTCTTCCACTCCTTTCCAGTCAGGCTCACCTCGGCTTCCAGAAGGGTCAACTGCTGCGATCCCCCTGTCACTCCAGAAATAGAAACTGGTTCTGCCCCCATGTGTCTTGATGGGATCAAGGTGCACTGCACGCCTGTGTCAACCAAGGCTTTGTATTTTTGTGGTTCTGATGTGCCAGGCCATAGCACCATGCTGTCCAAAAGATGTGATTTTCCCTGGCCTCTACGTGGTTAGAGGCAGGGCCCCTCAAATTCTGGTTATCATTTGAAACTCGAGCTACTTCCCTTCTAGTGGAACTCCCTCTCTAAGCGTTACCATCCTTCAATTCATGCACCTGTGCCACCAGGACAGAAGTTCGTTTTCCATCCCACCTCCTCATGTCTTCCCTGCAGTCACACAGGAAGAACCATAGCTCAGCTCTTGGGGTGTACCCTCTGTCCCTAACTGTGGGATGTCTGCTTCTGGTAACAGGGCCTCTGGTCTGTACTGATGCAATCTGGAGAAGGCCCTCTTTCAGATCCTTCCTGAGTTTCTGATGAGTCTCTCCATCCTATCTTCCATTTTCTGTATGGTCTCTGACAGACTCTTTTCCACAGCTGTGATTCTTGCTTGTGTTGGGCCGTGCACAGTGTCTGCATATGCCCAGAGCCTCCTCACCACAGTACTCACTGTCTCGTCCCTGTCATTCCACATCATCATTGCTAAAGCAGGGGCATGTTCTGGTGGTGCATGTCGTGCGAGTTTCAGCCACACCACTGGTGTGCATTTTACCATGTCAGGGCTCCTAAAAGTTTGGCCATCTGAGAATATGATCTCTATCACTGCCAGTTCTCTCAGGCATTTAATCCGTTGTTCCATGGTCTTCCAGGGGTTTAGCTGCAGCTGGAGATCTTCTCACCACAGGTATCTTTCCTTCACACTTCTTACGAGCCGTGTCCAGAGACTGAGAATTTCAGGCCCCCTTGTTATGCCTTGGTCAATACTTAAATCACGTGACAGGGATCCCAAATGCCTTGCTTCAGTGCCATCCAGAATTGTACCCATCACCTGCAGCATCCCAGATTCGGACCATCCAACTTAATATAGCTTCATCAGGCTGTCAGGTGTAATCTTTCTTCAGGGTACAAAGGCTTTCTATGGACAGGGACTCAGTAATGATTTTGGGTTCAGATTCCTTTGCTGCCTGTGAGGGTCCTGGCTGCCCATCATCATCCACTGATGATAATGGATTTGGATTTGGCTAATGGATTTGGCTTTGTGTTTCTTTCTCTGGACAGGGGGAATTGGTATTGGTTTAGGCTCCCCATCTGTTTTAGCTGCAGCTGGAGTGATTGGGGTGTCTGCTGACTTATTCTCCTGCCCCTCTGGCTGTATCTTCTGCCCTAGAGTATCTAGCAGCGTGCAGTAAGTGTTAGCCAGGACCCAGCACGTTGCAATAAGCTTTTTCCTTTCATTAGCGTTGTTATTGCAATTTTCCTTCAGATCATTTCCCACCTCAGCTGGATTCTGAATTTGTTCAGGGTGAAAGTTCCAAGCTACTGGGTCAGTAAATTACTTCAGGGTCTGGCCTATGTCCTCCCATACCCCACACCACTTAGAATTTTCCACAACTAGGGCAGGTGTCTGGGCAACCCCTCTGGAAATCTCAGCCCTTATTTCAGACAAGCTGGAGACCTACATAGAGAAGCCCTGCTAGATAACGTAACAGGAAGGTGGTATCTTTGACATCAAGGGGAAGCTGAATGCTTTCAACAGGTAATATGCCAGATCTGATGGGGGAAGAAGGAGATGAAGGGCTGGGAACTATCATCCCCTGCTTTTCCCCTAACAAACTGGGTGTAATTACTAATACATCCCAAAAGAAAGCTACCAAGGCCAGAATAGAAAAGCATCATAACATACACATTCTTAATGGTTTCCATTACTTCAGTCAAACTTGGATAAATCACTAGTACCAGGCATATTAAAATGGCAGTCCTCATTCTTATTCCTGACCTATAAGAAGTGTAAGCCAAGGACTGGACTGCCCATAGCTGTGAACATGTACTTACGGCTAGGTTCCAGAGAAAGATTATTAAAATAAACAGCATGGTGATTTCTTACTGCTGTACCTCAATACAAAGTGATTCAAACCGGAATGTGTGTGGGGTTTTGTTTGTTTGTTTTGTTTTTTCACCTTCACATGCCCCACATTGGGCGCCAAATTTTTTGTCTTGGTTTTGAAGACAAAACTTTAGGAGGAAACGCTCTGGAATGAGCACTGCCTCCAAAGGGAAAGAGCCTCCCCCTTTCCTCTGCCAATGAGACAAATTGATGACAGCAGGTGAAAGTGAAAAGAAAACGAACTGTTTATTAACACAGAACAAAAAAGGAAAAAAATAAAAGAAACTTATCCTCTACCCACACACCTACACACCCACCCACAGCTGAACAGAAAAACTCAAAATACAATAAATGCCCAGAGAAGGAAAATACATGAGCTGGCAACTGGTCCCCCCAGTCTCCGGAAAGAGGAGTCCACACAACAGCCTGGAGAAAGGCAGATGGAAAAAAACAAACCTGTTGATTCTCCGTCACCGGTCCTCCTCGCAGCAGGAGAAGCTGGTGTATTTCTGTTTCCCTTCGCTCACGGGTTTGGCCTTCCTTGGGGTTCGGAGCAGCCGGGGCCACCCCACAGGCCTGTTGGGCCCACCCTGCAGGCTCCCCGGGCCGGAGGGAAGGAAAGGAACGTAGGGAGGCCAGGGAGACGAAAGAGGGGAAAAAAAAAAAAAAAAACCAAAAAAGCCCCCAACCTTTTTCCAAGCTAGGGAGAAGGAAAAACCCCCAAAGGAGAAGGTGCCCTCACTCTGGAGCACGGCAGAGACATTGGAGCCAGAGCCGGCTCCGGCCCAGCCTCCAGGTCCATCTTAAAGCTACAGCAGCCTTGGGCATGGAGCAGACGGTGACGGAGTAAAGCAGCCTCATAACATCACCCCAGGACACGCAGCTTCTCCAATGTTTCCTTTATCAGAAAGTGTATTGTAGTAGCTAAAAGCACTTTGCAGATTCTGAGAACCAAATGCTTGTCACCAGGTTTTAAAGCTATTGTTTGAGGAAGGAGGAGTCAGGATGGTGTCTGGTATTGGTGAGACCTTGGAATGTAGGACTCCATATTGACTTACATCACTGTATATTAAACCAAGTTGCATACAAGTGGTACTGGAGTTGTTCATGATAATCACTTAAATCAAGCTCCACTACTGAGGTTAGCAAGACTGTTGAACTCTGATAAATATGCCCATTTATCTAGTGAAAGGTGTTCCTGCCCAGGGCAGGAAGGTTGGAACTTGATGATCTTTAAGGTCCCTTCTACCCCAAACCATTCTATGATTCTGTGATATTATTTAAACACCAAATAAACCAAGTATGTAATTGAAAGAGCCAGTGCCCTAAATCCAGCTAAAACTAGAGCACTGGCAGTTTTCAACTGGGCAAACTCAGGGCACTGTAGTTCTTGCTAAACCCAACAGTTTCTTCTAAGAAATGTCATGTAGCTGGGGCCAGATTTCATCATCAAAAAAAGGAAGTAAACCCATGTTTTTTAGTAGCAAAGCATGTATTAAAGAGAGTTGTTGCAGGAGCTGTTTCTCTCCTGCCTCACTGAAGCATTCAGACAACACTTGCAGCTGCTGAGTGCTGTCAGAAACTCAAGCCAGAAACTTGGGCTGTGGGTACTGACTCTGTGCCAGGATGAGCTCTGGGCATGGCCGTGTGGTTTCAGGATCCCCCACACAGATCCCAGCCTTCATTCACACAGAGCCAGAGCCCCTGGCTCAAGGAGTGCTTGGCACCCCTTGCAGAGGGGCTCCAGCCCCAGCCTCACCCCTGGTCACACGGTTGCTGCTGCCTTGGGGACCTCCAAGCCTGTCCCCCACCCACTCCTGTCCTGGCCATGTCCCTGAGGTGCAGCTGCCTCGGAGCCAGCCCAGTGGAAATGTTTCCCAGAAAACCTGGGTTTGTTACCCAGTACGCAACAAACAATAATTACATGCTTAAGAGAGACATTAACTATTAATTTCAGAGTTGTGCAAGCCTGGTTGCTTGGTGCTATTCCAAAAATCAAGTGCAAGTTTTTACTTTTTATTCATTTTAGCAAGCAAAGTCATTAATGTTCATTGGCTACAAGTCACCTAGGTCTCTTGATAATTAATATTCTATCTTCTATTGGTTAATGATTCTCCCTCTTCTCATGCTAGTTAGTCTGCGTGCTCGGTCTTTCTCTTTTTTTGAATTGGGTTTCTTGAGTTGGTGGGCTGAGAGTCAGTGGTGTGGGAACCTCTCCCTGCCAGAATTACCTTTTACCCAGTCAGAGCTGATCTCAGCACAGTTGTTTTATTACTTTCTCCCTTATCTTGGGAGTTCTGCCAAATGGCCTTGTGGCCCGGAAATTCTGTATTCTTTGTATCCACCATCAGAAGTACATCCTTTTTTCCAAGCCTTTTTAAACTCCGCCTAGGTTTGGGATCATTAAAACATGTTCAGCCCTTAACAAGGCAGGACAAGTTAATTTCTCTTTCCCACAGCTGGACATCACTTAGCCTTTGTTTGGTAGCTGCTCTCTGTTTCACGATTAGAACTTTCTTGTTGGTTAGGCTTGAAAGTATACAAAGATCAAACATCAAAGCACATCCTTTCTCAAGAAAATGTTTACATATTCCAGATTTTGCAACAGACACTCCGCAAGGCTGCAGGGACAAGGCCGAGGTGGCTTTTCCCTGAGCTGCGGTGGTGGGGTTTGGTGATGCGGCTGGGCAGCGGGGGCGGGCGGTGGGCACGGCGAGGCCGCGGCGGCAGCCGAGGGGAGGAGCGGCGCCTGACGGGGAGGGAGGGTCGTGTGTCGGCGGGGCCGGGCGCTGTGTGGGTGCCGTGGCGGTGCTGTGTCGGGGGAGCGGCCCGGGAGGACGGTAATTGCGGCGAGGGGCGGGCGGTGCCGGCCCGGTGGAGTGCGTGGGTTTTGCGGGGTCAGGGCTCCTGGCCGGAGGGCAAAGGGCGAGGTGCGTGACAGACTGGCTGGCCCTCGAGGAACGTCCTGCTCCGGGGGGGTTTGTCCGGGGCTTATTCCCCAGCCTCTCTCCTGCAGCAGGGACTCAGACGGGCGAGTGAGCGGGCACAGAGCGGGTTTGTGGTTGGCTCTGGGTAGGATCAGCGGGGAAGCTGTAGAGGAACTGCACTTTGGAGTGCCAGTTTTGCAATCTCTGGGAGTACTTTGCCTTTCCCCTCGTCCAGAAACTTCTCCTAGCTCGGGCGGTGGACGGAAGCTTTTCGAATCCGGACTTGGCCCGAGCCCCAGTGGAAACCACCCGCTGGTGAGCAGTTGCAGTCTTAAGATGGTCCGGAGGCCGAGCCGGGCGATGCAGCCCTGTGCTGTGAGTCTGTCCTGCGGAACAGCCCCGTGCGGGACGGGTTCGAGCAACAAAGCCTTGCAGGGAACTGCTGTGGGGCCCATATCCAATTAGGAGGGAAGTTTAAGATCTTGGAGTAGATTATGAGCTTGCTGCTAAATTCATTTACTTGTTTCTCACTGAAAGGCTGGTGCCTGAATTGTTTCGGACAAAACAGTGGGGGGGGAGGGGGAGGGAGGGTTTGAGTACAGCGATCACAGCAGTGGCCGCCTCTGACACCTGCGTGGCTGTGGTCCAAGGATGGTCTGATGCACTAAAACATCAAGAAAGTTTGTGATTAATTTTCGGGTCCATTTTTGCTATTCAAGAAAGACTCCTTTATCACTACTCACTATTTAACAAAGGAATATTCATTACAGAGCCATAACAGGGTCACTAAAATAGTTTGCAGCCCTATGTAAGTATTCAGCCTAAACCCCAAATTCGGACCTTTAGCAGTGCATTCGCAGGAAGATATTCCCGGCTCTTTTGAGTGGGGGGCACTGAGTTGAGACTGGCAATCAGGGCTCTGGGTGGGCTGAATTTTATCAGCTCCAGCTCTGCTGTAAGGAGAGGTCAAGGATGTTTGCTCTTTCTGCTTGTGCTAGCCTGTCTTTAGTGTGTTTCTCAGCCTTGATCCCACCTGCTGGAGGTTAGAGTGTGTGTCAAGTCTGTGAGGGTTTAAGTGCAGTTCTCCTCTCTGATGGAGTGAAGTTGAGACCAACACCTACTTTCTGAGCATCAGGGAATGAAATATTTTTTCAAGTATGGAAGGTCAGGAGCTCTCTTGGTATAGTGTAAGTCATACATGGGAAATAGAAATGAAGTGTAGGTCATGGTCATGTGTAGGGCCTGGTAAAGGAGCTGTGCCAAGCCACTTCTCAGAGTGCCTTGTTGCTGTTCAGGTGTCAGGAATCGAGGTAGGCATCCAGCAGTGCTAGATTAGATCCCAGCTCCACTCAAGACATAATCTATGGACAAGTACATCTTTTTGTATCAGGAGAACTTTGCTGCAACAGACTGAGGAGTCTGGGGACACAGATACTGCCAGGGCTAGGTGAAAGCTGAGCAGTGGTTTTGAAGACCTTGCATTTTGGGTGGGGGCACCTGTTTGTCCTGTGAGTCCAGTTCCTAACAGAGTGATGGCTGTGTGCTGTAGAGCCCGTTGAAGACAGCACCCAACACAAAGGACTTCAGTGGAGAGGGCCAAGGATGCAGTCTCCCCTGTCACTGTTGTGCTGTTTGTTTGTGCTTCTTTATTGATGCCTTTGGGATTATGCCCAAAATTTTCACTTTGTGGCTCAGCTATGTATTGTGAAGTCTATGCAAAAATGAGCAACAAATAAGCCTGCGTGTGAACAGATAAACCCTTGGCTTAACAATGGAGCATTCTGTTAGTCTGTGACTGTCTTCTTACGAAATCTGCTGCATTCTTCTGTGACCCATTAGTGATAAGAGTATAGTGTTAGCTTTGTTTCCAGCATCAGGCAAGCTCACATCAGCTGCCAGTGTCATACAGTGGCATGTGACTGCACATGGTAGGGAAATTTGAAAGGACAAAGTGTTTCATCCCAGTGCCATCATCTGATGGGCTGACTTGAGCCCCCTGCTGCCAGGGGAATTGCCCAGGCCTTGTCTGCCCAACAGAGGTCACTCCCATCCATTTGGTTTTGATTTTAAAGTTAAGTTTTCAGGGCAGATAGAATATAAATCCCTGTTACAGTTTGACTGTAGCAGAGCTAGCTAAATAGGGAACACAGTAGGCCTGGTGAAATATGTTGCTTTAAAATGCCTATTTGTAAAGGCACAGGAGCACAGGGCTCTGAATGGTCATATGAGAGAGGTGAAAATAGTACTGGTGTCACTAGTTTGGTGTTCTTTAGAAGCCATTCATTTGATACAGTGCATTTTTTTATGTGTGGTATGACATGTGACAAAACTCAACACCTACTGAAGAGATTGCATTACTGCAGGGTTAAAAATGTGTTAATTCAGGAATACCCTACAGTTCTGCTTTGGTTGTAAAACTCCAGTAAGCTGTTAAAACTACCATAATATATGATATAGCAGATGCTTATTGTCATGATGTGGTTGAATGTCTGCATATTGTGCTATGTGTAGTTTTTCTTTTATTCCATTAATCCACAGGAAACTTGGTTGCACCAAGCACAAGTGTGTAGGATTTGATTGTTTTTCTACTTTCACATTAATCCAACTGTATTTAGTAGTTTGGAGTGGGACATTCAAAATGCTAATTTAAAGCATGCTTCTTATAAGATCATCACCTTGATTTTATCAGGAAACAAGAACTCTGAAATCATGGCGGGGAAACCCAAGCTGCACTACACCAAGGGAAGGGGGAAGATGGAGTCAATCCGATGGCTATTAGCAGCAGCTGGGGTTGAGGTTTGTACCTTCTTTTAATAAAGTGATTTGTGATTAAAATAGGTATTCCCAATTGCATCAAACCCTGGGAAGGGTTTCCCAATTGCATCTGTGCTTAGGGATATGCACATCATCACATATTGTGATGCAGAATGCTTAGACTGAGTGATACACTTTTGTGTTGTATTTCATGTATTCCTTGAGCAATAGTTGCACAGTAAAGAGATTTTAACATACAAACAGAATTGATGGGTGTCATTTTTGAAACATACTTTAAGCTGAGATTGCAAATTGTTGCTACAGACAAAACTGACTTTTTCTCAATCCTCATAACTTCCCTGTATCTCATGAGTCTTCTCCACTGAAAGACCGAGCATACCACATGAAAACTTTTGAACATTGTCTCCAAACAAAGTGCCTTTTGTTCTTCAGGTCAGGACCTGAGTAGCATAAATCAGCAGATCTGCCCCAAAGGCAGTGTTAGGGGATCTATCTAGATTCACATCAGGTGAACACCATCCTAAGACATCTTAATTTCCACATTAAGTTTTTGTTTGAATATGGGTTTATACTCTGTTGGAAATAAAAGGCATTTTTAAATGGTGCTCACTTGTGAATGTTGATGACAGAGAATGTGCAGAGCACGAGTGCTGAGGAAACTAAGATCTTGTCCTCATTTAAATGTCCTCACTCAAGGACAGGGACATAAATACTGTGTAAGAGAGGCGTAATTTACAAAAAGTTTCTCAGTATTTAATGTGGCATCAGCTGCTTTTTAAGTGAGTGATTTGGTATCTGTTAATGGTTCATGCAGGTGAGTAGTGTGGTCTTTATAATGAGGAGGTTTTTCTGGAGCATAATGCCTTGTACAGTCCTGTGGGTCTTGGGTTATTTGCTGGAGCAGAGGTAAATAATTAAAATAATTTAATTGTAGTGCAACAACGAAGTAACTGCTCGAGCTGGTGCCCCCTGGGAGGGACCTGGAAGAAAGGAAACCCTGATCTTTTATATCCTCACAGTCTAACTGAAGGTTTGGGGTCATTGGCTCCTGCTGTGTCTCACCTGGCCAGTGCCACAGCTGCCTGGGCCCTTTGTTGTGCGAAGAGAGGCAGTTCCAGCTCTTGCCTCGGGCTCTCAGAGCTCCATGAGCAGCTGGAACTGCAGCTGCTCACCCAGCTACTGGCACTGAATGGATTCCTCGACAGGGTTAAGACAATGAGAAAAGTATGGAGAACAGTGGGGAGAGGTGGACTCTTAACTGCCAGACTTCTTTCCACTGCTCCACTGCCTTTGGAGTGATGGTGCTGTTTTCTATTGTTGCTTTTCAGTTTGAGGAAGAATTCATAGAAGCAAAAGAAGACCTAGAAAAACTGCGCAATGGTGAGTCTGTGAAAGTGTACCCTAAATATAAATTCACCCAAATATAAGAAAAGAACTTCTATAAAGAAGAGCTGCTTCCTTGCGGGTGCTTTCATCCCTGAGAATTAGAAATGTCTTGGTCTCTTTCCAGGCCTCTTCCTTATTTCCAGTGTAGTACTTCAGCAGCCTCAGTAGCTTGCTCCTTTTTCTTCCCTAGATGGAGTCCTGCTGTTTCAGCAGGTGCCCATGGTGGAGATCGATGGGATGAGGATGGTGCAGACCAGAGCCATCCTCAGCTACATTGCAGCCAAGTACAACCTCTATGGGAAGGACCTGAAGGAGAGAGCCTGGTATGGTAACAGTGTACAACTTACTAACTAACCCTTACTGTCAATATTTACAGAAAGAATGTTGCTGTGAAGTATCTGCATGTAAACGTGAGTATACCTGACAGACTGTCACTTACTGTAGAGGGTTTATTTTGTGAGAATGGAAGGGCAACTCCAGAGATTGTGGAGATTATTATGGACTGGCAATTGGTAGCCAGCTTCCTCTCATGATTAGACCTCAGATCTTTTTTTTTCCCTAACGTGGTTTGCATGTGCAGTCTTTCTTCCCACAGCATAAATGAATAGATTATCAATGCAAAACAGCATGAATTCCACTTTAATACATTAATTGCAGCCTTTTATCTTGCTTGTTGCATTCACTGTGAGCTTATTTTACAATTTGTGCTTTGAAAATAACTGGAAGTTTTCTCAAAGTGGAAGAACCAAGAAAATAAACCAGTGTCCTATGTTACATTCACTAACAAGCATTTTACTCAGTGATCACTTCAGCACTGTATTTCAGGAAAATAACCAAAATGGAAAGTTTGAATGATAGATGTTCAACAAAAATGTTTGTTTCAGGATTGATATGTACGTGGAGGGAACTACAGACCTAATGGGAATGATCATGTATCTCCCTTTTCAACCAGCTGATACAAAAGAAAAAAATCTTGCCTTAATCATTGAACGAGCTACAACCAGGTACTTTCCTGTTTATGAAAAGGTAAGTGACAAATCACCAGTAGTTAACAAAGAGTGAGTTCCAGGCTCCTCCTCCTACCCTGCTCCCTTGTCCCCACACATGTACTTTCCAGAAGCCAAGTGACAGTACAACTTTAGAAATGTGTGATGGAGCCAGTATTCAGCAGTGTGAAAATAGGGCCACAAAATAATTTTCAGCTGGTTTCAGTATTGGGTCTCTTTGCTGTGTTTCTTTCCCAACTTAGCTTAGTGGTTGATGGCTCCCAGTGTTTTGCATAAATGCACCATTTCAATACTTGTGCCAGCCTTCAGTACTTACTGCCTGGAAGTTAATGTGTTACCACTGAATTGTTAAGGTTGGAAAAGACCTTCTAACATCATCAAGCCCAATTGTCAACCCAGCAGCACCACCATATTCACCATTAAACTGTGTCCTCCTGTGGCATATCCACATGTTTCTTGAACACTTTTTCATAAGATTTCACAAGATCTAATTTAAACCTCCCCTCGTGCAACTTGAGTTAATTTTCTCTTGTCCTGTCACTGGTTACCTGGAAGAAGAGGCTGACCCCCACCTCACTACAGCCTTCTGTCAGGGTGTTGTAGAGAGCAATAAGGTCTCCCACTCAGCCTCCTTTATTCTTGCTATTCAAAGTTAAATATATTTGTGCTTTATAGCTAAGGATCCAATCCTATGGTCTTCCTTAAATCCATTGCTTAAATGTATTATACTTAGAGACTATGATTTTCATTCTCTGAATTGCTTCTTGGGCATCCTTAGGTGTGCACAGAGAGGCTCTGCAAGCAAGATATATGTAGCTTAGAAAGCATAAAGCAATTATTTACTGGCTAGCATGCATCAAAGAGTTAGCCTGAGCTGTGAGGGAAGGCATTAGTATGCTTGCCATCTCCTTAGAGCACATGAAGAGGCTTTCTTGGCTAGGGAAGGGTTGGTCAGGAGGGGATGGATTGTTCTGTTTTTCTCCCTGGAACATTGCCTCGATGTTACTCAACTGCTGTTTTCTATCAGCTTTGTTTCTTCTGTTATTTTTCCTGTAAGGATGTTTTAAATTTTTTTGTGTTAAAATTTTCCTGTTTGAATTGAACCAGCTGTGATCCTCATCTCACAAGTGTGCTTCTTTTTCTTTTGTGCCATGTGAGGTTGTGCTGTACAGACTTTCTCACAGTGCTTCTTCAGAGCATAGTGGTCACCTCAGAAATCTGCCAAGGGTACAAGGGTGTGTTGTTTCAGAGCTGAGCTGAGTTTCCAGCTTGAAGCCTTGGTTACCAGGCAGCTGAAGTCCATTCAAAAAAATACAGGACTTGATGCAATTTCATGTTCCACTTTATTAGAGCCTTAAATTGCACAAACAAAACCCCCAGAGGCTGCCGTGGAAAATAACCATGTAAATTATATAATCCAGCACTTCCATAATCAGAGTTCATATATATCCACTACCATACCAATGGAGGGCTGTGCTGAGAAATATTGATTACACACATTAATCTTGCAAGGATTAGAAGTCTGATATGTATTTTAAGTTATTAAACAGTAAAAAATAATGCACCAAAATTCTCTAAGCCTGTGCCTAGGTGGCATAAGCTACTGTTGTGATATGTATGCTCCATGTAGGAGAGTCTTTAAAGTAATCCTTGTTTGCTTGTGGTAAAGCTGAACTTTTCCATGATTTTAGCCTAGTTAATTTTGTTAAAATGGTTAATAATTTTCTTTCTGTACCAGCTGTTTAAGAGGTCCATTGATTCAGTTTATTAGGGTTTGCAGTCTATGTGTTATTCATTCAGCAAGCTGACAGGAAACATCCCTAGCTGTGAGTGCTCACTTTAAACACTCAGCAGCCAGATGGAGCAGCAAAAGGCAATATAAAGCCCTGCAGGCAATCAGATTCTGATGCTATGTTTGGGAGCTTCCATACAGTTCTGGTAAACAAGCTGTGGTGGACCTTGTTAGAGCAGTGTAGGAAATAACTACATGAAGGTATCAGCAGTGACACTGCCCGTGATTGCTGCCTCTGTGGTAAAATTGGCAGATGGATCTGGAGGAGCGCTTGGCTTCCAAAATCACAGACTGATGTCTTAGTGCACATTATTTACTTGTTTAAGAGTAGCCTTGGTGTGACTTAGGCACAGACATGCCCTTCTCTTGCTCCTGATAGGAGGGTGATAGTCTTCAGGACAGAGGTAGGCTGTAGAGCTGGTAACTGCTCTGAAGCTGTGCTACAACATTCATCTCAACTTGTCTACTGCACTTGTTAGTGGCTTTGCCAGGCTGTGATTCTTGCATCAGCAGTTTGCCACAAAGGAATCCTTCCTTATGGGATAAAGGGTGGGAAGGGTGTATTCCTTCATTCTGGACATAGTTCCAACTGTAATCAGAAGTTGCTGAAACATCTGGAAGTCTACTTAACTTTTTCTTAAAAATTCGAGGTGTGCTTACGTGTAAACTGGCCTGACTACCTCTTCCAATGACTTTAGTCCCGTTTCCTCTGTGTGATTCAGTCTTTCTTGTGGTACACAGCTACCTTGGCATACAGCTACCTGGTGCAGTAGGTTAGAGTGAGAGATGGGGTCATGCACACTGAAACATGAATTCTGATGTCATTTTTTTGTTTAATGAATATTTATCACTTTCTAACTTCATAGATTCTTGCATGGTGTTGCTCTGCTGTGTTTTTTTTAGAAATCTGTCTGCAATGAAATACCTAGGTAAAATTGTTACATCCCATGTGACTTTTTAAAAAAATTTGTTCATACTTTATAGGCCTTAAAAGATCATGGCCAGGATTATCTTGTTGGCAACAAATTAAGCTGGGCAGATGTCCATCTGCTGGAAGCCATTTTAATGGTAGAAGAATGTAAGCCTGATGTACTGAGTGCATTCCCTCTGCTGCAGGTTAGTAATCATCTGGTGTCAATATGGAAGGTAACAAACAAATTTCATTGACTGTTGTTAAAAGGTAATTGATGTTTACCTCTTTTGAGCCATTGTACTGACACTTCTCTGGTCTCTGACTACAAATCCGCACTTGGTGCACTGCCTTACCCCAGAGCTGCTGGGGACTTACCTTTCTCCAGGTCTGCTTTTCCCAGCTGTTCTCAGCTGGCAGAAATTCACTTACTAGTGCTACCAATTTAGTCCTTTAACTGCTACTTCCATGTCTTCAAACACAGCAACAACATCTGGAAGGGAAGTCTGTGGCCTGGTGTGTCTGCAGTTCCTATCCTTTTCCTTTTGGCAGCAAAATTAAAATTTTAAGAAATCATATACAAAGAGCAGTAAAGTTTTCTATGTTTTGACTTCTGCAGTGCTTTGCAGTAAGATATTCTTGTCCTTTTTTTTTTTCCCCTCAAGTATATATGCAGGATTGGGATCCAGGATGTGGGTTTTTTTCTTTTTATTAGATGAATCTTAACTCTTTAATATTAATTTCTCCCATTCCCATCTGGGAAACTAAGGTATAGCACCAGCATTACAGATCAGAAAAAGCTACTACCTTTCTCTGTTTAATAAGTATGTCTGACAAGCAAAAATCCAAGTCATCTGATCTTTAAGCTATAAAAGATGGAATTATAATTTCCTTACTCTCATTGGCTTTCTTGTTGCTTCTTAAAGGCTTTTAAAGGAAGAATCAGCAACATTCCAACAATCAAAAAATTCTTGCAGCCTGGCAGCCAGAGGAAGCCACCAACAGATGAGAAGTTTGTTGCTGTTGTGAGGAAAATATTCAATATCTAGTCTGATGAAGATAACTCAACTGTAGTATATTACCAGAGCTTGCCTTGTAAGTGTAAATTGCATAGATGTGCTCCATAACCTGCATCATATGGCCAGTGTTGAAACAATACACTGTGAATACACTTTTAGAGTAAAAAGCTAATTTGGACCTGTTGAGTCCAGAAAGCAATATTTCATGAAGCAGTTATATGAAATAAAATAAGCTGACACTTTGTGTGTGCTCAATTACAGTGCATGCCTGGCAGGGTGGAAGGTTCAGCTGTAGCTTCTGTAATACTGCAGAAAGCCACATGATCCCCAGCCCTCCTTTTAATAAACTGCAGGGAAGAGAAGCCACACTGTGAAAATTGAGAAGTCATTTAAATTCAGGCCTAGAGTCCTCTGGGTTGGTTCTCTAGGTGGTCTCCTAGAAAGTTCACCGTCCCCCTGCTGTATTTCACAGCTTAAAAATTAAGTAAATAAAACCTTTAAAAACAAAATTAAAACTCATGATCCTTTTAAGTTTACAGGCAGAAGTAGGAAACTTTTCTAATCCTCACATGAATCTCTTAGGAGCAATCTTTTCGCTGAAAGATCAAAGTCCTCGTGTTTAATTGACCTGCTGTGGTTTTCATGCATGGAAAGCGCCTATTCCCTTGCTCTTCTTTTTGCTGCTTGGCTGGCTGGTCAGTGAGGAAAATGCCCCTTGAGTGGCTTATTGTAAGGTTTTACCTTCTGCAGTCACTTCCCACAGTTATAAAGCCAAGTGCACAGGCTGCTTACCTTTTCAGTAAGAGTGAGTTTTACCTCAACAGTGCTTAAAGCATGCACTACTATGTCAGGTTCTTTACCCTAATTTCATGGGAACCATCGCTGTTCCCTTAAGAACATTGCCATAAACCATCCTTCTTTGCACTTAGTTGTTTCTCCTCAGTAGGACTCTAACTGATTAGGCAGTCAGCCAGTGTACATAAAGAACTGCTGCCCAGCAAAGTTAACTCCTTTCCTGACTTGTGCCTAAGAAGAGCCACGAGCATCTCAGACGTACAAAGCACAAGCACCCCAGTCACCTGGGCACTGCTGAGTTCCAAACAGGTTTATATTGAAATTACCTCAGTAGCTGGAAGCAGTGCCTTGCCCTGCCCTGCACAGTACTTGTTTTACTGGGTTATTCCTCTCTTCCAAAGAAGTGCTATGATTTAGGAACCATCACAAAGGTGGTAACCTCCATACATACATGGTAACCTCCATAAGCAACCTTTATATGAAAAAAATGAAGAGCAGCAAAATTTCTGTTTGTCTTCAAGAGTGCACCCACCCATACTGCTTCCTAATGATTTTGCTAATATTCCCTGTACACCAGAAGACAGTCTTAGCCAGGCTTTGAGACCCTGGGAATATTTATTTTGTACACAAATCAAAGCAACTTCAATCCCTGAATAGTTTATGAATGAACAGTCTCTTCTGCTTAAGGGGGGACTCCAGCAAGATAATCTGTGTAAGACTGGAATGGCAAACCTGTTGCAGGATAATGAGAGCTTGGAACCTCTCTGTGCAGCATGACAAACCTCAGCCATGGTTCATGTCAGTGGCAATTTACAGCACAGTACATGTTTTAAACCACTACTGAGTACAATGCAGAGCACCAGACTCTTCCATTGACAAAATGGCTCGCTCGTCTGCTTAAAAAAATGATAACCTTAAAACATTTTACATTTTTTTAACACTAATTTTTTACATTTAGAACAAGGGGAACAAGAACATGTGTTGGAAAGGAAGTTGGTTTTTTTAGTGCAACACAATACAGGCCCAAGACTTTTTTGATTTAGAACTGATTATTTAATCTCAGAAACTACAAAATTATACCTCAATACAAGATATCTTTTTAGCATAAACACATATTTATAGATATTCTTTCAGAGATACAGTGCAAGAGTAATTCAACTTCCTGGGGTGCTCTGCACCCCTAAAAGAGATCAAACTTAAAAAGAAAGATGCCTTGAGTTAGTAGACTATTTAACTGAAAGTAGATCAAAATATACCAACAAAATACTTGCTTTAGTTTTTAAAAAAAAAAAGCTTTTGAAATATCAGCACATGTCAATAATCAAATAACAGGTACAAGTCTTTTACAGAATATATGAATGCAGTTTAAGACTTGTGTTCAAACTTGTCTTTCAAGTATGGAGAGCGTGTCTGTCTGATGGGCATGGCAGTCATACTTGGTTCTAAATTCTCTTACAGCAGCATAAAAACAAGCCTCAAAATCATCAAAAGGCTGGAAAAAAACCAAAACAAGAAAACATAAATATGGCTGTCATTGGTAAAACCAGTGAAAGTCATCATTAAATAACAGTGCATTCATAATTAACTGACACTAGAGTCTCTACAAAGCCTTCTTTTCAGGTGTCTAAATGTACAGTCTCAAGTGTCTGCTGAAAAAGAAAGCCCACCTAGGCTGGAAAAGCAGTCCACAATGGACAATAACATTTGCCAGTGTAAGTCCTGATTCTTAAATTTTGCATCTTGACAATTTGCTTCTGATTTTTTCCTCTCTGTATGTAACTGAAGTAAAACAGAATGGTGTTATATTAAATCTGGTAAAAATGAAGCAACAGTTACTATTCCTTCAGAAAAGGGGAATTCTGATTTACACTTGAAAAATGTTTTCAGTTACTGACTCATTAGGGAAAAAAGTTTTGAACTTACTCCATAATTTAACTCCAAATTAGTAAGTTCAAAAAACTGTATTTTCCAGAATGCTAAATAGCAGCAATAAAGCAGTTGGAACAGTCAGAAACATCGTAATTTGCATTAATACTAACCAAAATTCTTAGGTCAGGTCAAAAATGTCCTGGTTTTCAACACTACTGTGCTTCCAGTAGTTTTGAATGCAGCACTTCTAAACCAAAGTGCTGGCCCTTTTTTTTTTCCGAGATGACTGTGTTGCACGAAATTAGACTAATTTTATGTGTATGTGTTCGAAAACACTAAGGCTTTTCCAGGTACTTCCAAAAGCCTTATCAATATGCATTAATATTTAATTGCTGACCCCTCCTTTCTGTGCTGAGAAAGTCACTTCTTATCAGCTGTGTCTGAGTGATAGTGAGATGTAAAAGCTGCTCACTGGAAACAGTACTGTGACCTTCAAACTAATTTCACTGAAGTGTATAGTTGCTGAAGGACAGTGACTTCCACCAATACTGGCTTGAATCAGGTGTGAAATGCCAACTATTTGAAAGCCAGTGAAATCTTTACATTAGGATCCACAATATGTATTTACCTCAGGCATGCTACTAATCCAGCTGGCATTAACTTCTTGGACCTCTTGAACCTCATTCCCATTATAATGGTCAAAAGAAAAGATGAAACTGTAAGAGATAATCCAATATATTTATGTTCTCACTTTTCTCAGTGGACGACTCAGGAACACATAGAGTTATCAAAGGTCATTACTGTTTTGCTCTGAACTGCAACTCAGTGAAACATTAGATCAGGTATAGATAGAGTCTATAAAAACATTCCTGCTTTTCCAAAATACACCATCATGATTTCTTTTAGCTACAAATAAGGTTTCCATGTGCAGCAGAGTGCTAAATGCTATTCCATGGAGACTAGGTAAGTTTGTCAGTCAGTCAATTCTACTCACCCATATCTAAATTAATGGGGATACAAACAAAGTAGAAAGAATCTTGACCATAGCAGTAAGACATATACTGAATTACAGGAATAGTGTCTCATAAATCCCCCCACCCTAGATCACTGCAGCTGTTTTCTAACTATTCAAGAAGCTAGAGCACTCAACTTCTCTTCTGTTTCATTTTTAGAATATTAGCTTTTTATTTGCTGAGACTTAAAATCTATATTGGAAGGTTTGCCACCTGTTTTTGCTACAAATGTGGCTATCAACATCTTCTTCATGATTACAATTCCCTTGTAGCCTTTTGCTAAGAGGGAACCATCCTTGCCTGTGACAAGAGGTGGGCAGCCCAAGAGGGCAATAAATGCAGCACAAACAGCAGAGAACAAAAATCATGAAAGAAACTGCATCTCCTTCCTGGAGCAGTCTTTAAAAACGGAAGCAGCTGAACTCATCAGCCATGGGTATTTCATCTTGAACTATGGCTGCAGAGTGCTACATAAATGAGAAGACTGAGGAGAACACATAAAACTACAAAGATTGCTACCTTCGTTAAAGAACTGTCACTTGAAATGCTTCCTAGAGGTGGGCAGAGAGGCAGGACTTCTCATGAGCAGCTGGGCTTTGTCACTCTCACAGCCAAAGTAATGGCAGTTAGACAGATCTCTTCCCTTTTTATGGAGCAGTTAAACCATCTGGCTAATTCTCTTCAAATTCAACTGTCTAGTCCTGGGGCCAGTCCTGTGTTCACAGGTGTCAAAAATTAGTTTTAAACTCACTTCAGTGTTATAAAAACAAGTTACAAGTATCTTACAGAACTCTACCAACTATGTGCACTCATTAAAGATACCTTGCAAAAAAAATACTACGCTCCATTATCCATTGCTCTTATTTTCTAGTCACATAGCCTTGATCCTCTCAGGAATGTCTTCAGAGTGAACTATTCCACAGCATGTGTTTTGCCAGAGTCCTGAGTATATTTACACTTCATTACAAGCTACAAAGCATATTCACTCTGAAATGTTTTTTTACCATTTGCTAGTATCTGGATTTTCACAGGTTCCAGTGACTTTTTAAGACATTCAGCTTTTAGACCAGATTTTAGGAAGTGCAATATATTCACTGTTTCACCTTAAACTAGTCAAAGAAATTCAATAAATCAACACAAATTCAATCCAGTGAATCATATTCAGATCAGAATCAACTTGCATTGTGAGTGCTACTAATGCTGGCATACTGAGATTTGAACTTCTACACCTACTTCAAATACAGCTCTTACAGCAAATCACTTGTGTGAGATTTATGTCCCCCTTAGGGACTGTAGTTTTTTGCCTCCATGAGGGTTTCACGGCAAACTAGCTGCCTTGGACAATTATTGCATGGTTTGTATCCTGTCTTTCTTAACACCAAAGGAAAAACACTAAGTCAAACTCAATTTGCCGGGAGCTGAGGATATCTTACATTATGCAACACTGGATTCCACACCTACTTTACTGCTCAAATTGCGAAATTCTAATCTGTAACGCTAATGATTTTATTGCAGTATTACCTCCCATTTCTCAGCTGGATTTCACAATATGTGCAATGTTAGGTAATCACATCATAAAAGGAGGTGCTGCCAGGTGGTCACACACACCTGTTGGTTTTGTGTCAATGATCTACCTTACCTTGTAAATGGCTCCTGAATTTTGCAAGCTGAGCTGAAGTGTTGAACTCTATTTAAAACCCAATGTTTAAACCAAAGTAGCACCCAAAATTCACTAAAAAGAGAATTTTACATGCAGTTCAGGATGCTGGTTTTTTGTTTGTTTGTTTACTGTAGTGAAACACTTACACAATGATACCTTCACATTTCTCGGATCACATGTTACACAGTAAGCTCCATAACCAGCCACGGAACCAAAGGTGAGTCCAGCAGCTAAAGAGATTTTACTACCTGCAAGAAATCATTCAAGTGTTATTCCTCAATACAATGTCTTTAAGCTCAACCTTTATACAGCAGTTGTCTCTCTACACACTATTATCCAAATATATTAAAAATATAACTGATTTTGCCACATTCCAGCTTACTTCACCCAGTGTGAAGTGAGGGGTATTATTTCTGCAACTGGGTCATTCTAATGCATGGCATAAGGGGCAAAGTCAACTAAGTTAGAGGGAGACGATCAGGATCCAGTAATACTTGCAACTTGGGAAAAATACAACTCTAAATTTGGCTATTTTCTCTATCATACTTAAGAAGGATTTTTGTAATTTCTGTTAAATGTATGTTCATTTTAACTATATCTTACAGTACTTGGGAGTCTCCAAAAATGGTAGAAATGTGTCTATATATATAAAGAGTAAATTAGACAGCATATGTGGTCATAATATCAGAGCCAGAGCCTTCAGTCTGACATCAGTCCTGGACAAAGAAATGCTATCACTAACATCACATTTAATAAATAAAGAATGAAAAACCAAATAAATGGCAGTGAGGATGAAAATAGGGCTTCTAAAAGTAACTTGAAATTTTCTTGCAGTGCTTTTGTAAAACTGGTTCATAACATATATGGTTCATAACTGGACATATTCCTAATATATTTAGATTTCTGAACAGACATTTGTCTTGGTACCGTATGATAAAAGTGTAGAATCTGCAACGCAGACATTATTTGAAGTAAGCTGATCCAGACCCCTGATGTAATTTAGCTCCCAATCCTTTTATTTTGAGCATTTTTAATCAAGACTTTGCAAGAAAATGTAAATAATAACCAGTAAGAATTAATCTAGATTTGCCTCGAGGATTGACCAACCATTAATGAGTGAAGAGAATAGGTGAACAGGATAGTCAGTGAGTGCAGCTGGCTGCAAACACAAAACCACAGCGTTTTCAGAAATTCCGATGTGGAGCCGTGTCTCCGAGAGCAAAGTTTGTGCACACTACCAAGGGAGACGGTGACCCTAAACCACAAGAATCATGACGGACAATGGCCACAGGGGAGGGGACCGACGCGCTGCTGGGGCTCCGTGGAGAGCGGACGGGAACCCGCCTGGAGCTCCCCCTGCCCATCCTCGGTACTGCTGCGACCTCTGCCGGGGGCTGAACTCGGGCACTAAGCTCGGGCACGGCGCTGCCACCCGGGGGGACTGCAAAAACCCCTGCAATACCGAAAATGTGCGTTGTGGTACACTGCCAGCCAAAACCTGCCTCCTTATCTTACTGTGAAAAGGCACAATTCTAACAGCACCGGAGAATTAACCATCAACTCAAAGCACACAAGGGAAGGGGTTTTTTCCCACCGTGTATCTGGAAGTGTCAGAATCCAGCCTGGATGCCTGTAGAAAATAAGCTTTAATCAAGGATTAAACAGGAATGATTAAAAGGAGATGAAAAAGGCCAAAATGCACTTAAGGTCAAAGATAACATGACAGCTCCTACTCTTTGCCCTGAAAACAAACTCACTTACATGCTTAAGCTGGCCCAAGAACATCTCCTGAGACTCAGTGTATTTACAGTAGCACATGATGGATGTAAAATGCAGCTGTGTTAATTACATTAAAGTTTTCATGTCTCACACTTCATAGAAGAAAACAAATGCTTGATTTCCAAATCCTTCTGTCCCAGTACTCACCTTTACGAGTGTATGCTACAACACCTCCAACCACTAGCAATGAAGCATATGCAAAACCAATCCAGTCAACAGCCATGGTCCCAACTCTGGAAAAAACCCAAAAACATATTGCAACTGAAGGCAAACAAATTCCTTCCTCCTGGTTAAAAATTATATCATTGCTTAAAGGGTTCTAAATAACACTACACTCTCCTAAGCTGTGTTTGACTACTGTGTCAAAACATTCAGAAGGTGAAGGTTGGCTATTGCACCATCCTTTCACTAACTGCTGTCCTACCTTACACCCCAGTATCCTGGTATACCATATTCCCATTAGGGGATTTTTTGGGATATATGTGGCATGCATTTTTCCCAGTCACAAATACATGTACGCAGGCAAAAAGCTTGACACAATGCAAAGCATGTTTTGTTGCACTTGTGCCATACGGCTGAGCTGAGCCGTATGGATATATAGAGGTCTTCTGAGAGCTCAGCTCAGTGAGAGCTTTCATCTCCTTTCAACCACACTGCACCTGAAGCATGTCAAGGGGCATGTAACAAACCTTGCATCAGGCAAAAATACAATTTTTCAGAGTCTGTTCAAAGTTTCCAGAGGGAAACTTAGGCTGTTCTGGGAGGCTATATGTAAACCTGCTTTATCCTGTATCTATTCCCCTTTTATTTCACCTTTACATTTTGATGCATCGTCTGAAGTGAGGCTTCTGTTCCGCAGAAGGCATTTAAGGTTCTGTTGTGATGCTGGTCCCTACTTCCCTGGCAGTGCTGTGTAAAGGCACGAATGGCAGTGCTCTGCTGCCAGAGCAGCACCACGGCCTCTCTCTCATCAGCCGCTGGGACACACCTTTTCCCTCCTTCTCCCAAATTAAGCGTACACTTAATTAAGCACACCCTTCTTTACACTTCAGCGTGTGTCGTTGACCACAGTGTTAAAGGGTGTTAGCAAAGACTGCTCACTCAGCATTTCATGTCAAGCCTTTTGTATTAAAAGCAAGCAACTCGCAGCGAGCCCCCTCGTCCCCAGGTCGTACCCCCTCAGGACAAAAGGTGGGTTTAGGGGGCCGTGGCACCCCAGAGGACGAGCTTTGCAGAGGCAGGGGCCAGGGATGCAGGGGGCCAGGGATCCCCAGGCCTCTGATGTGCCTGGCCTCCGTGGCCGCCTCCCGTCCGAGCCCGGAGCCTGCATCTCGCTTCCCAGCGCCGCGGGGCAGCCCTCGGGCCAAGGCAGGCGCCTGCGGGGCCAGGCCCGCGCTCTGCCCAGCCGCCCGCTCGCCCCCCGCCGCGGCTCGGCCCCGCCGCCTCGCCGTACCTCGTCT
>VZTR01006563.1:1306-16686 GCA_013400775.1 Chaetops frenatus | reverse complement strand
CCTTCCCCCTCCCCCTTCCCACTCGGCCCTAGTGAGGCCACATCTGGAGTGCTGTGTCCAGTTGTGGGCTCCGCAGTAAAAGAGAGACGTGGAACTACTGGAGAGGGTCCAGCAGAGGCCACAAAGATTACTAGGAGTCTGGAGGGTCTCTTTTATAAGGAGACTGCAGCACTTGGGTCTGTTCTGTTTAGAGAAGAATGAGGGAGGATCTCATTCATGCGTATAAATCAAAGGTGGATGTTGAGAGGGTTCCAGACTTTCTGGTGGAGCACAGCAACAGGACAAGGACCAATTGCCATGAAGTAAACCACAGGAAGTTATGGCCCAATTGGGTAGAGCATGGTGCTAATAATGGTCTAGATGATCCACACGGGTCCCTTCCACCCATTCCACAGTTCTGTGATTCTGTGAGTCGTGGCTGTGCTGGTGCAGGGCAGCAGGGCAGCACACTGTTTGTTGGGGCCCCTCTGTGACAGTGCCCTGCTCTCGGGGTGGGCATCTCCTGCTTGAGACTCCTTATGCAGCCCTTCAGGCTCTGGAAAGGTCCATGGCTATTTTACTCTTTCAAGGCCAACCCCCCTTGCCTTGCCGTCTTTGGGATGGAGGAACTCATAAGTGAAGGAGTTCCATCTCCAGATCCACTTGTCCTCAAAGCATGCCCATTCCATGGAGACCTGGGCAGGGGTGGGTGAGGGTCTGCTGCCTGCAGCCCCCACAGGCACCCTGTGACCCAGCAATGGGCACTCATTGCTGTGCCAAGCACCCTTCTGCCCCCTGCCCCTCTCATAAGCAGATTCCTCTCCTTGCTTGTGTTTTTTAAAAGTCTGAGGGCTGCTGCATGAAGTCAGGTGAGCAGGCACGTAGGCTGAATGCTCATATGTGTTTGTCAGGGAAAACATCAGGCCCAAGCCCCAGCACTCTGATACTAAACACGTAGCTAATTTATGAAACTGCTTGATGTGGTTATTTTAACACCCTGACTTCTTGTCTGCTAGCCCTGTTTGCTGGACCTATTCCACCACAAGCTATTTTTGTCCATATTTTGTCCCCCTCCACAGTGTTTCTTTAGCTTTTTCTGAAATGATTCTTGACCAGCACAGGACGTGTCCTGCAGGGGTGATACGGGGGTGCCTGTGTGCGACATTCCCCACACTTCCCTTGTTCCCACAAACAGACTGAGCATAAACATGACCACAACAGGGAGAGACTCACAATGCCGTGTGACAGGACTTGGATACCTGCCTTCCTCAGGGGTCATTTGAAAATCTCTGCCAAAATGCTGTGTTTCCTTTACATTTCTTTGCTTAAAGGTGTGGGAGTTTTCCACTCCAGCGAGCTAGCTGGAAAGCAAATCAGCATTCTCATTAGGTTTAACGTATCTAATTTCCACTCCTAACATTCCATTTGTTTTTTTCTGGTAGTGTTTAACTTCTGCAATACAAACCCACTCCATGTGAGCTGTCCAAGTCTGTCTGCTCAGTGGAAAACAGAACTGCTCTCCTTATCTCACCGCAGAGTCTGTGGGAAGGAAGGCTGAAGGTACAGCAACTTTGGAAAACAAACATAGGACACTTGAGGGCAGGATGGCTCCAAAAGGCAAACAAAAAGTGGATTCATAAGCTGAAATCCAGAAATCTTGGATTTCTTGATGAAGTATTATGAGACTTGAGGCTCTTGTAAAGCACTGTAAAATAAACAGGGAATTAAATGGAGCTAAACCATGCAACTCTATTTGAGGGGATTCCAAAGTACAACAAATACAGTATCTTTTGGCACCTCTAGGATAATGACCAGTTGTGGTTACTGATTCAATGCTACTCATCACTTAAGCAGACTGGGTTACCCTGAAGTCTGGGTAAAATTTGAATTCACATAATTATATGCTACTTGTTATGTTCCCTTCAAGTTTCAATTACAAAAGGTATTTGGTACTGTTTTCCCTAAGGTTTTACTTAACTACTGCCTGATGTAAAATGGTTGCTGTGTTTTACAGCACAGATGGGAGGTTTTGAATAGGAGGAGAATTAATTAAATTACTTTTTCGGTAGCATGACAAATCAAACACCTCAGTCCTTAACAGTCAGCTATAACAGCATAGCCATTGTTACTGTTGCTGTGTGCTTTCTGGTATAGTTTTCACTTGCTTGTTACTGCCAATCTGAGCTGAAATTTCCCCTGCTGGGTGTCTGCTTCCAGCTGTTTTATTCTAGTTTGTTTTGGTTATTTTGTTTTGTATTATGATGTGTTTGCTTTGGTTTTGGAAAGTTCCATTTACAGCAACCAAGCCAACTACAAGGATGAATTTAGGCAAAAATACATGGTTTTGTCCATTAAAAATATAACCGTTTCACTGAACAGCCCCTAGCATCTCTTTGCTTTGGAAAAACAAACTTTCAAATCTGGCAAGCAAATTGCCTTGGGGATATATTTTTCCATCTTCAGGAAAATGTGCCCCGAAGAGAACAAGAGTTAAAAGTGTTGAGTGGCAGCTTCTTAAAATTGTACAGCCCTATCCCCAGAAAGTTTCACATGATTATGTGTGACCTTGTGTTAGCCCCAGCTACACTCTCACCTGAATGCAGGCATTCTTTCCTGAGAAGGTCTGAGCTTTTGCCTTGCTTTGCTTATGTCCAGTCTAAAACAAGAAGCCTCTAAGGGCCTTGTCTAACACAGCCCATCTCTCTTCCTGGAACATTTTTGTTGAGGCTACCTGTTGTTAGAGAAGGTGTTGGCAGGATGAAGCACATAAAAGACCCCCCTCTGCAGTAAGCTGTTCGTGCTTTTTGTTGGTCTTCCTGTATTAACAGTAAGGGCTACTCATAGTTGTAAGCTCCAAGTAAGATTTAATGCTAATTGCTATCCCAGAACATAGTGTGATACCAGGAGGGGTCTGTGGAATGGAAGAGTGCCTCTGAAATCCCACAGACAGAAGAAAAGGTCCTGAGATGGGGAAAAAAGGGCAGCTGTGCACCCTGAGACAGGTGTAGTTCTGGGATATATTTGTGCAAAGATTGTTCTCCTCGTTGGGTGGGATTATGGAAAAGGAAGAGGAGACAAAATGCTGTTTCTGAAATGCAAGTTCAGAGGCTTCAGGTTTAATGATCTGTAGTTAATGAAGGAAGAAGTCAGTTGTTATTTCCACTACGAAAAAGTGACTGTTACAGATAAATTCTGAAAGCTTTTTATATACTCACACGTATGTCGATAAGCAGTGAGAAGGACAGTGGTGTCAAATTTAACAGAAGGTTGTTATAAAAAGCTGAGAAGGTTGATGTACAGACTGATGTACTGCCTTCTGGGCTGATGTTGTGGGTCATTACCCTGCAGTTCTGAGGTGTCACTTCCTTGAAAATTCAGTATGAAAGCTTAGATCTGAAATCATCAATCCAATAGTAAAAGGCAGAGATACGGCTTTTTATAATAACTATGAAGTAATCTGGCAGACAGCCACACAAATTTAAGGCCTTTTCTATGAACTAAACATACATGAACATGGACTGAAGCCTGCAAAGGAAAAAGAGGTGGGTTCTTGACCAGTGGTGCTCAGGGTCAACAGGTCACTTCTGTCAAAAGGGCATCTTCATTTCCAGTTTTGTGTTCCAGTCTGTTATTTCGTGATGTAGTTGATGAGTTTGGCTCCATCTCTCCCAGTCCTCAATGACTGAGTCAACTCAGTAGCCCAGCAAAAACATAACCAGGCAGAAAAATGTATCATTTTTTTCTGAATTCATTCAGTCAATCATTTGTTTAAATTTGCTAAGTCAGGACTGTTTATAAAGCATCAGAACACAAAGGAAGAGATAGGATTGCATGACCAGGTGGGAGGCTGGGGGAAGTCTGCAGGCATCAGCAAAAAAAGTGAGATAACCCAGAGCTGTGCATTTTCCTTGACTTGCCAGGAACCTTTGACTGTAAGAAACCATTAGGTATGGCACCAACTGAAATTCTTGGTAAATTTGGGGAAATGCAACTCCTAATTATGATTGCTCAGTGGTATCTCAGGAATCTTCCCTGATGCTGAGTCCACTAAACACTAAAATAAGGTACATGCCCACAGAGACCTTCCTGTGGACCTTGTGAGCTGACAATATTCACAATATTAGCATGAGAAATTAGGTTCTAGCTACATGTAAAGGTGGAGAGGACCATAGAAGCAAAGTGCAAGAATGGGGTTGTGATATACAGTGATTAGAGAGAGCATATGTTAGATTGTTTCTATAATCAAATTTTCTGTAATCAAAGTGCTGTAGGGGGTCTTAAGAGCTCTTGATTAAATTACCTTGGGTTGTGCTCAGTGTAGTGGTTTGGTTTTCCCAGCTGAGTTCTCAAAACCTGATAGATTTCATCTGAAGAAGTGGAGGTTTTTCTCTTTAATATCTCGGGAATCTTTGGTCTAACTAAATCCAGAATAGGACCACTAGCTGTGCTCTGCTTCTGTTATAACCCAAATTTTCCATCTTTATAATAAGCATGTGGATTTTAAAGTAGTTCATAAAGTCAAACTCCAAGGGATTTCAAAGATATTTGAAGTGGCTTATTAGTCACTGTTTGGTGTTTTCAGCTGATTGAAAAATAACTCATGAAGATGAAAGTTTCTTGGGTCAAAGGAGGGATTTGTGTGTGTGTGTGTGTGTATTTTCAGACCCTTTCCCTAATATTTGTCATCCTATGATAGACAGCAGATCTTGGAATACCTCTTACCACTATGTGCTTGTTCAGAGGGGTCTGTTTTCACCTGCAGATACTGAGAAACAAGTTTTTCAGACAACAGCTCACTGGAGGACAGAGACACAGGATTCCCTTGCCCTCTCCAAATTTACCAGATACACTGAGGATTACCTAAAACCTGAATGTGCCTCAAAGCAGATTCCTGGTCTGAGAAACAGTTTGAAGCTAGGGAAGCTTTAGGATGAAAGTTCATATATACATGTCCTGTCCTTACTCTTTGGTAGACATCAGTTCATGCCTGCTCTTCTTACTCTTTCTCTCCTGCCCGTGGCCATAGCCAAGACAGGAGTTTGAGCTGGCTGAACATTGTTCAGCTCCAGTATGGGCAAGCTTGTGGTCAGGAGTATCCACATCACAGACATCCTTCAGATCATTCTCATACTAAAAAGAAGGTAAAGTAGATCTCTGACATTCTAGCTTTTATGGGGTGCACAGACAGTGGCTCAGGCTGTGATTTTGCAATAACTTATTTCAGTTGCTGACTTCCCCATTCTTAGTCACTTCCTTGAACCACACCTGGCATTCAGTGAACTCTGTGCTGAGCCATAATGATAAATCATCAGAAAATGTAGCTCACTGCTGACATTTCTGTTCTGAAACTGCAGTCTTAGGTCTGATCCTTAGAGCTGGTCCTTGCTCATATATTGAGGAAGGGAGTGAAAGGTGGAGGGACAGTCCCACTCAAACCCATGTCCCATACTCTCAGGGATCAAATACAAGGAAGTGAAGCTACCCATAGTATGAGCCTCAGTTTGGAGAGAACAGATGTGATCAGGATTTATAAAATCAAGGCAGTGGGTAGAGTGAATAAAGATGGATGTTTTCCCAATCCTGCAGAACTAGAAGGAGGGGCAGTCACTGAGACCGGTAGGAGATTGGTTTAGAAAAGATATAGGGGAATGATATACTTTTTTGTATGTAGCAGATGTAGTGAACTTGAACTTACTGCCAGCAGAGGTTTTGGAAGCAAATAGGTCAGCACATTGGAAAGTAGACCAAACAATTACATGGACTGCATATTCATAGGGAGGTGCAAAAAGAATTTAGTAGGGATGTTCTCTCTAGCATCTCTAATACAATAATTGTGGGTGCTGGAGGAGAATAAAGGAAATGTCTATCTCTGGCTTGTTCTCTTTAAATAGTATCTCTTGTTCTTAAAGAAAGGATACTGAGGATAGCTGGATTTGGTCTAACTGACCAGGACATCCTTTATGTTCTTTTCAGGGCTCTGATTTTGTGTCCGCAGGTATGCAAGGATAAATGCAATGTCGGTAGGAGTTTGTACCTTATTTTTTGAAGATGTTACCTCAGGGTTCTCTTACTTCAGTACTGGAGACCTGAGCCATAGGTCACTAACACTGCTTTGTACTGTATTGAGGAAACATACACTTCTAAGACAGTCCACATAATATCAATGCTTAGATAGGGACTCTTAGACTGAACTATAGCCCTTCTGATATTGCACTTCCCCCTGAGATCCTTCTGCTTTGTCTGCATAGAACTTGACAATTACTCCTGTCTCAGGAAGGATTTCATAAGCTGTGATAGAATTTCCCCCGGGGTATCAGTGTTTTTTGGAAATATTATTTGAGAATCATCTGCTGGAAAACATCTAGTGCAGCTGAAGGAGAGAGAGTGCCAGATTAGACAGATTACTAGGCATGAATCCCAGCCCTTATTTATATGAGTACTCCTTCTGCCTTTAGATAATCACATTAACATCAGGAGTATTGCTTACACAAGTACTACTGAGAAAAAGTGGTGAACAGGCTTGGGCCCTCTAAGGCATGTACTTTTTCCAGCACTTTCCTAGTGAGATTCTGACCTTTTCATCATCAGAGCTCATTAGAGTTGGTACATCCACTGAGGAGGACCACCCACTACGCAGCAACCTCTCACCAACCCATCTTTTACATCTATCAGAAGTAACATTTTTAACAGTTCAGCTGTTGTTTTCCTTCCCTTTCCTAAGCTCTTCCCACACTTAGAGATACACAAGTATTGTATTTCATGCTCTGTTGATTATGAAGCCAGATCTTTAGTCTCCTCTGAGGATTTTTTTGTTGCTCCTCCAGAACAGATGAGGTAGGAACCTTCCATATACATGTGCTATAGGAGCCCCCAGTGGGTGGTGAGACTGGTATCTCATGGTGGTTGTCATCAGGCAGCGTGGGTTAGGATATGTCCCCTGCCAAGCCTGCCTGGAGAAGCACAGCTCAGTGAGACCCTAGGGATCTTGTCTAATAACAGCAGTAACCTATTTTGAAAAAAAGAGAAAAAAGNTTTTTTTTTTTTTTGGTGGCTGATGATACCCAAAGGAGTACCACTGTGAGTGCAAAGGGAAGATTATAGACATGAAATGATAGAAAGTGTTTACATGTCTGCTGTTGGGTGCAATTACTCAAGCCTGGAAAAGATAAAGTAATTTTTATTTGTACACCTAAAAGAAGAAGCCAAGGTAAAGTACTTACATAGATCAGCCTCAAAAAATTAAAGTGTGAGATAAATAATGCCAACAACACTGCAACATAAAATCCAGATTTCAAGCCAAACATCCATGAAGGAAGAAGTATTCCATGGAAAATATCATATTCTTGCAGTCTTTCTGACCACAGAATTACACTCATTATGGTAAAGCTGTAATTGCAGCCTTGTGAATACAATGCCGCAGACAATGGCCTGTCAGTGTTTTTCCACTAGAAACTCTCATGTGAGGTTTGCAATTTTGTGAAATACAGTTATCTTTGGCTGGGATATTCAGCTACATTCTCATCCCAGAAATTGACCTTTTTTGTGTGCATGTTTGTTTCCTTTACTGAGTTGTTCGAAGTTCATTGTTTGGTAAGTGTTTGAGCCTTTCTGGTTGCTTGGCTGCTTGTGCCTTATCTGTACTGTGAGGATGTGTGGAGAGTTTGCTGTCACTGGTAATGCATCAATGCTTCGTAACATTTAGGGCTGTCAGGCTGCTGCAGAGTCCACCCTTTGGACCAAACTGCCTACATTTGTAGCGATGTGGTTTGGGAAAGTCATGGCAGCAGGATTATAGCAAATTAGCACTGACTAGCATACCCAGGCATGCACAGCAAAACGTGCTTTAGGGAATACTAGAGTATATTATTACAGCTATGGAAGGAAGGAGAATTGGCCAGGGCTACTTTAATGGGTAAAACTGTAAGGATTTGTCTGTGTTAAAGGAAATTCTGAATTGATTGTTTCAAAAAAACCTCCCAAAACCTGTAGGATTAGTGAACCCCTGCAACATGCAAAAACCACTTGGACACTTCTGGTTTGGATTCTTTCTTTGGCTTAGCTAAGGGTCTTCTCTGTGAGATTGAGCTAGAGATCCAAATCAGCTCAGTTTGTTTTTTTCACAGATAACTCAAAGGGAAAATATGGTGTCAACAGTCAATGCTGATCCCCAGACTGAAGTATGTTTAGTGACAAATGCTAACCATATAATATATGCATATGAACTCCTATATGAAATAGGACATCTGAAATAACCATAAGTGTAACGTCTTACTTTAAAATAATTATTTTGAGACAAATATTACATGCACTTAAGGGATCTCACCTGTAGTTAGATACAGTTCACTGAATGTGAATTTATTCAGTGTCAATGCCCTGGAAGAAAATGTGAAATCCTTGTGCTACAGAGATCTCTGGTTGCTTCAGCAGCTTGTTACATATTGAGGGGGAAAACTGCTGAGTTCACATAGTTTAAAATAAATACGAATCAAAGCAATTTATGGCTTTATTGGCAGAGTGTAATTATCCAGCAATCAGTGAACTATGAAAATAAGATCAGTAATACAAATAGGCAAACCATGCTAGAAGTTTCTAAACAATCTAACTAATCCCAGAGACACTCAGGTACTCCTATGCACAATGTTGTATGTACCCCCTCACTCATGGGCAGTATGAGTTACAAAAACACCCTCCCTTCCCAAAGATTGCAGATTTCCCTGTTTACATGTCTCCTGTGGGAGATGTGGATCCTTTACCTTTTTACAGATCCCTTGAGTTCCCTACAAGTCATGGGCTGAACCACACACCCTTGAGACAGTTGTTTCCCTTCCAAGGTCTGTCTTGTTACGAGTTTTCACACTTCTTTTATATTTTTTTTCAGTCTGGCTCCTGCTTTGTGTCAAGTCTTTTTGTAATTCCATAGTAACTGTTTAATCTGGCTGATGATCACCTTCTGTGACATGAGCAGTTTGGGCAAATGGAGACCAGGCAGTTGGGTGTGTTTCATCTGCAGACACACACAGATCGTCACTTCACACACATCTTTATCTTCAGGGCTGATGTTACCTGTGCCATTTGTTGAGGGGGTGCTGTGCATCCCTGCCAGGTCCACAGTGAGGGAGAGCCTTCCTTGGGAGGTGTGTGGGCCACAGGAGCAGGGAGAACAAGGGGCATGGCTGAGCAGCTCAGCTGCCTGCGGCCATGTGGCTGACACTGTTCAAACCAGAGTGACTTGTGTTCTGGATGCATCCCACACAGTTGAAGGTAATGATAAGTGGGCAAGCAAACCTATTTCCAGACTCCCTTCATGCTCCAAAATCCAAAGGTAAAATTAACAGTTGCTTTACTAAATGTGTTTTGAACACCTATTATGATTCTTAATAAAGGCATCATAAATGGAATGGAAACAGCAAATTGGATCATTGGAAAAACTGCAGAGAGACCATCTGGGCCTGGAGCTTTAATAGATGGTGAAGAATGTACATTTCACACTCCCACGGTTTGCATTTTCTAAGGTGATAAAGACATTTTGATTATTTTATTTTTTTAATGTTTTACATAAAATGAAGAGCCATGATTAAAACTGGAACTGGAGTCAGGAAATAACCAGATTGTATACAGTGTGGTAAAGTGCTAACAAATACCCACGTGCTACATGATTAATTTAGCATAAATGCCACTTGTGGATTTGATTTGTCAGCAGTTGGCTTGGGTTTTGTGATTACTGGCCAATAATTTAACTGATGATTTGATCTGTAACAGAATCCTCAACTTTTGGGAATGAAAGAGAGTTGCAGTGATAGCAAAATGCATTAACTATATGTAGAGCTATTAGCTGCTGGAATGGATACCGATATTTTCTGAGGTCTTCGTGCAACTGATGAATAGCCTTGTCTCAGTACAGTATGATTTATGGTGGTAAATCAGGACAGGGGATAGAACCAAGTGACTGCTATTGTTTCAATATGTCTTCATGCAGATACAGAGGCAAAACCCACTCTGGGTCTGACTATAAATACAGCTGCAAAGTATGGCACTGCTCTTGCTTCTGAGTCAATCTCTAATCGCTGTTCTTGGCATACCAGCACTGGGCCATAGGGAAGGGCCAGCTGTCAGAGGTAATTGAAAATGGAGGCACTGACCATCTGTAGGTATTTAAAGTCTCCTGACATTTTTTACAAGCTAAAGGATAATTCTGTGTTATAATTTATAGTATGTCTACCTATTATCCTCTACATTTTTCAAGGGAATACATTATTCTTGGTCTGTTGTCTTTCATTTCTGTCACCCATCTCTTTATGTCACAAACTTACTTTTCACCCCTCTCTGCAGTTCACTCTTGACTGAAGTGACCCCTGTAAATCCCTGTAATTATCCTTCTAATCCAGACATTTAAATACTGTACATGTGCTGAACTTACATGAAGACAAAGGAAAGACACAGAGAATTTTTAATAAAAGTGCACTCCCAGCAGGATTTGAAGTACACTGCTTTGAAATACAAAGCCAGAACTTTCTTATCAAAGCTAAGCAAATTTTCTGAACATATTCAAGGTGCTGTTATGGTAAGTGAAGGAAGCCTGTGAAGTTGCTTAGAGTTCTATAGAATAAAAAGTAAAACACATTTACGTTTCAGCAGATGGCTGGCAGAAATCAGGATGGAACCCATATTTCTGAGCAGGATCTGCATGCACTCAGACTACAGAGAGGGGAGATTGAAGGCTAATTTTCTGCACAGCCTTGTGCTCTTTCTAGGCAAACCCTCTATCAGCATGAGGCAGTGGGGCCTTGAGTATGGGATGCAATATGGAGCACAGAGCAGCTGAGTATGGAAGCTGTGTATTTGTGTCCCAGGAAGGCCAGGCAGGGAATATGCAAGGGTATTCCACACTTTCCCCACAGCGTCCTCCTCTCCCATTTGATCTCAAGACTGCAGTTCCAGGAGAAGAGTGGAGGATATAGGAGTTACAGAGTAGATAATATGGAGACTGCCTGTGGCACGCTCATCCCTGACACCCTAGAGTAATGGTGATGTTGGCAGTCCTGGCTCTGCAGCATGCTGGGGCTGCAGTGCTCTGCACAGCTGCACAAAGCAGCGTCATTTGGACCAGGAGAGCTGTGACCATCTGCCTGCTTATTTTCAGAGTTGGAAGCTGGCAGCTGGTTGTAGAGCTGGGAGGAAGATGACTTTGTCACCTCCCTGTTCTTGCCACCTCCAGAGCCTGCCTCTAAAAGCCTGAAATGAGTCGCCAAAAAATATCTTTGGAAGACTGACTCTTTCTTAGAGTTGAAGTATTCTTCTCCACCACCAGAGAATATAGACCAACTGGCTTTGCTTTCAACAGGAAAAAAAATCTATTTGGATTTTAGTGGTATTTTTCTTCCCTCAGAAGCCTTTTGAGGTGGAAATGACTGTGTGAATCCTGTGTTAGAATAATTAGTCTGGTACAAACTAGCTATCAAATTCATCACTAGAGTGAGTATCTGAGCTATTCTTGAGTACCATATTGCCTCACAGAAGCTACCACTGTCTATTGCATTCCTGGTACTGTTTACTGTCTCCAAGGAAAGGAAGGAATTTGCACATTTTTGAGGGTTGGTTTGGAGGCTTTATAGAAGGAGGAGGTAAAATTGGTTCAGAGCCTTCAACCACAGACCGTACAAAATGCTTGTATTTCCAGCATGGACATGGTGCTCCTGGTCAGATTCACACTTCTAATACTACAGTGAAGGAATGTACTTATGCAACTTCTAATGCTCTACCACAGTTATCTCTAAGCTACCATCATCTGCTGGGACTAGAAGTGTCTAACCTCAGCCCAGTCTGTTAAAACCTCTGGTGATCTGAATTCCGTTTTTATGCCTTTGCATAGAGCAACATCTTAACTGTGTTTGATGACAGTGATTTTGAAAAATGAGGAAGCAAATTCTCACTCTTGCTTCTGATTTCAGACTCTTCTTGAGAAAAGGTTCAGTGCACCCACATTTAAATGTAACTTAGCATTCTTCCTTCCTATTTTGAAATTTACTGTGTATGTATATTATGGAAGACAGATGTTACTAGCACAAAACAGTGTGCTTGTTATCTGTTATACCATGATATATTTACTGAGAAAATTTTAATAAATAAACCACAGGCTTGAACCTCTGAACCCTTCTAAACCAGCTGATTCCCATGCGGGGGTTCAGGAGTTTTTATGGATGGATACTGTGTTCTCATGAGAATTTTACTGGAGCTCATAGACTTGAAACTGACTACCAAGAGAATTTATGAGGTTACATGGGAACGATCACATCTTTCATTCCAACACCCTATGAGTTTATAAAATGAACCCTTCCTTAAACTGTGTTAGACGAGTGTTAATGCAACTTAAATAAAATACCTAATGTTATCAATGATTTCTCATCAGTCAGAATAGCTGGTTAATTTTACCAAATTTTCAATTTTCAGTTGTTCTAGATTAGAGAGTTGGGTAAAGGGTTTTTGCTAAAAATTTTGGAAAAAAAAAAAAGCAAAGAATGGGGGAAGGTCATAAGTTACTACAGGCATCAAAGAATCCTTGTCAAGATGGATAATAGAAAGGGTGAATAGTGTCCACTATGCATTTGCTTAGCCCCTATTCTGTTTACCCTCTTGAATACACTCTAAAATTCCTCCTGTGGTTTTGTTTAAATTTAGAACAATGTTGAAGTTCTGTAGCTGCTCATTATCCTACTTGAAGTGTAGCTTAAAATGTTATTTTGCATCATATAGTTGAGCTGGAAAGTTGCCAAAGCCAGGAATTGAGGTCTGTGGTAGTGAACTACAGAGGAAGTGGTCTAAGCAAGACTCCATTCTGGGGATATTCCAACAGTTTATTACATTGTGTGTACTAATGAGTAGAGAAAAGGACTGAGAGCCAGAAAGGGCAGAGTTTTAATCAAATGACTCATGATATGGCCTTCAGCAAAATACGTGACCTTGTAATTCAGTTATCTTAGCTGTAACAGTGGGTAAAAATAGAGGTTCAGTGTAGTGTTCAGGCAGAGATACAGATGTGCCTGTTTCAGCTGCAGTCAGGGTCTGCAGTTTTTTCCTCCTGTTGAATAGACATCATGGGAAGACAGAAGATCTCCTTTCAGCTGCTCCAGAGAAGCTCAAATCCAATTTGACATATATTTTTCCTTGAACAAGAGCTTTTAAAACTGTCAGATGGAGGTCAGTGCTTTGCTCAGTCTGATTCACCTGTGAGTGATCAAATTTGTTGGTGGTGAGGGCAATCAGGTGCCAGGGAGACCAGGCACAAGGAAGATGAAGATGCACATTTTGAATGGTTGGTTCAGATCGGGTACATTGCTGGTGCGATTTGCCCAACCAGACAGAGCTAGGAGACTGTCAGGACTGCACAGTTTGGGGCACTGATGCCCAAAGGTTGTTCTTTAATTAGTACAAGTAGCACATCAGATTTCCAAGTGGCACTGGAAATGCTGGCTTGGCCATCATCCCAACAAACTGGGGTTGTTTAAGATGTTGCAGGCCTTGTTTTAAATCAAGGGTAGGTCTTTGGTACTTGGCTAGCAGTGCTCTAGTTAAGAGCAGCCTGTTTCTTCTGCTGCTTCCTTCAGCTCCATGTGTGTTAGTCCTTATGGCTGTCTTGGATAATGGCCCCAGAACTCCACCTGGGAAGCTTCAGGCTCTTGGCCATGTCTGAAAGCATTCACCTGTACCCAAGATCCTGTTGGATAGAAGGTGCCATGCAAAAATATCAAGGAAACCTAGCTATTGTGTGTCTAAATATTTCAGGCCCTAAAGAAGGAAAAGGACTGTCTCACTTTGCCAGATTTGGAACCATCCATTTTATTTCAGTGTCACATTACACATTGCATCCTCACTGTCTTTCAGAAATGTGAGGAAGAAAACCTGGGGAGATTTTACTGCTTACCTGATCTGCTTTCATACTTTAAAGACCTGTTGTGATGGCAAAACACAAGGAGCTGAAGTATCCTTGGTTCTTAGTCTACAGACTTAGCATTTTCATATGATTGTTCAAGCATAGGGAAAACATAATAAATATGTCCCATGCCTCTAATCTTTGCTATCTCACGACAGGAAGGAATGGGCAAGGTAGATACTGTACTGCCTTTTGTAAATCAATTGATCTGTATATTTTAACATGTTTATGCAGAACAGGTTGACTAAGCCTCTTGTGCTTCAGAGAGAAAGTATCCCTGAGCTAACATTTTACTGGTCCTGTGAAGATTAAAATAGGAGGAAACTGCATACAAACAGGACTACAAATCATTGAAGTTATTTAATAAGAGAAAGGCACTAGGTTGGCTAAAAACCAATCTGGAAAGGCTCTTTGTTGAAGTTATCAAGGTGACCACATCTGGCCCATTTTTTTTTATATCTTATGTACTTTTATGAATTTGTTTATCTTCTCTTAGACATTTCACATTCATTAGGTTTCTTGGTTTTCTGGTTTAGTTCATGTGAGCCCAGCAGTTAGTGGTTGGATCATTAATCCTCAAGTTCTGTGGCAGTTAAGGAGCAAATGCAGAAAGATTGTTTTATTCTTTAATAAGATCTTTGAATTTTTCTCATGTTTATCAGCCCACAGCATAAGATGAACCAACAAAGAGGCTCATTTTGCATCTCTGAATGACCATCAGGTTCTCATGGGACTACATTGCAAGTAATGCAACTTTTAGGAATGGGCCAACAACAGTTTTGGTATTTGCTGCCTCTGGCAAATAAGAATTGTTCCTCTCATAACAGATAGTCATATTGCTGGTTATCTCTCCTTTTCCTGCCAGCCACTGCCAGCAGAGGGGGTGGCTACTGAGCCTGTATCTCTACTAGAGCTGCCCTACTTTGCGCTCTGAATAATTATTTCAGGCTCTAGCAAATGTGTATTTGCACAAACAGCTGGCCTGTACTGTGTGCTGGGTGACACCAGCATGCTTTTATTGCCTTCTTCAGGTCAGCATTCTGCCCTGCTGCCTGCTTGCCAGCTCTGGCTCTGACAGCTCCTTCAAACAGTGCTGCAAAACACAAGGATTACTAGTAATTGGTTAGTGGTTTAGAGTTAGTTTTACATTTAGGAAAACAGGTTTGATTGCTGTGACCTGGCCAGGAATTATGGTTGCAAGTTGTGTTTCCAAGTGTGCTTCACTGTTTTAGATATTTTCTAGTAAGAAGTTGTTTGACCTTTGTACTATCTGTCAGTGATGAATCTCTGGCCTAATCTAGGATTGTGGTGCCTTATTCATCCATCCTATTTATCTGCTAGCAAGAAAAGCACTGGCTGTTCCCTGCCTATCCACAAAGAGGAAAAAATGCCAAGGACCTTCTCATTAGCAGAGTTCAGACTCAGAGAAGGGATGATCTGAGCAGCATTTCAATCTGGAGGACTTCAAATTAAA
>VZTR01006559.1:0-14697 GCA_013400775.1 Chaetops frenatus | reverse complement strand
CATATTTTGATACTGGTCATATAAAATAATTGCTATAATTTTTCAGTCCTGACACATTTTTATAACATCCACTAATCACCTAGAACCAGAACCTGTAAGACACTCAGAACTCTCAGTCCCTCTGGAGATGTTTTCAACATCATCATTTCCTATAAGAGGGAACTGTGGAAAGCTCTATAATTACTTTATTTTTTTAAACAACTATCCATTAGATTGTTACAGTAAATTTCACAATATTAGGAACCATAAAATAAAAGCAAGCATTTTGTGGCTAAAGAATCTTTCTTTATCAAGTTTTCACAGAACAAACTGTAGTATAGTTGCAGTTAGTACAGAACAGAAACATTTACCTGCAGAAAACAAACTGCAGATTCAATTGCAGTATGGCCCAGATTCACCTCATGTAACTTTAGGCATTTGACTGAAGGTTATAAACCAGAAGCTTCATTATCACATGGGCAGTAGAAATATAGGTACCTCCCAAGAGTAATTCAAATATTTAATTACGCTGATCCACCCAATCAACTGCCTTAAATTGGTGCACGCCCTCATTTGGGCAGGTCCAATGGGTTAGAAGAGAACACGCTTCATTAGTAGTTACCTTGGCTCTCTTGATGTGGGCTGTTAGGCTCAGAACTGACCTTCCCTCTGGTTGCTTCACAAGGCTGTGCACCATGAAATGAAGTGTGACGTGTAAACCTTTGCTTTCCAGTAGCACTGGTCTGGTACTGGACACAGGGTCCTCTCTGTGTCCCTGGCAGAGGATCTGATGTTGGGCTATGCCCTCTCAGCTCATCTGTAGGGACATAATTTTGTACAACAGTCCTTCAGGCAACACAGCTCACCCTTTAGGCTTCTGCCATATTACCAAACTTGGCATTAAGGAAAGAAGAAACATCGATATTATCTCAAACCCCACAACACTGAAACAAACCTAGAACTTAGTAAGCACCAGTAGACAAGGTAAGGGCTTCCTTCCTATCCATTCCACAGCAGCTGCAGCAGCAGCTACATTCTAGTGTGCTAGCCAGGAGGGGAAAGGGTACTAAGATGGTATTGACATTTCACTTTTACTTGTTCCTAACACTGTCCTGACGCAAATATCAAAGCCGAAGAGCTTCCCTTTGCTTTGGCTTCTAGCCAAGGAACATCAGCTTACAGAGATGCTCTGTCCCACCCCTTGTCTTTTGCAGACAAAGCTTTCGTAAAAAGGGCCACATGCAAGGAACAGCCCTGCTCTACCTTGGTACATCCCCTTACAAAGAAAATAATTCACTGTATAATTATTACAGAATTACCAAAATTTTGCAATCCAGAACAGCTGTGGACACAGATTTGAAGATGTCAGTGCTATCTGCTATTGCTCTACAATTCAAACAGTTATGCATACAGTTATCTAAGTCAGTATAAAAATACCTACAAGACGCAGTATCCTTCAACATCCCTCCACAGATCCAGATCTTGGGTGCAAAGTCTAACAAGGGCAAATGTTGAGCTGGCAGCAGTTAACCACATGGTACCCACAGAATGCTGAGCCATTCTTTACACACAGACAGCAACCTTTTACCACTTGGGAAAGGACTGTCAAAGCAAAAAAAAAAAAAAAGTGCAAGCTACACAAGTTACCAGTCTTTTCAGGAAATTCCACAGGCCCAATCCACTTGAAAGCTGGTTTGCGTCCTCGTTCCTCTGTGACGTGGACTTTCTTGATCAAGCCTAGGCTGGTGAGAACGTTGGCAATATCATACAGTCTTCGTACCTTTGCTAACAAGAAAGGGCAGGAGTAGATAAGAGTCAGGTTTACAATGCATACAAGACATATTTATGTGCTAATTTCATTCCAAACTATCACCACAGCTTTCATAGATGAGGTGAGCACAACCAAATTGGCATGGTCTTAGGCCACCTCCTATGAAGCCTGCCATGCCAGCTCCCACCTGATTGTCACTGCTACTTTATATCTTAGATGCTCAGGTTTAAACTCACCTCCCCCATTTTGATGGAAATAGATTAGGAAGTGATTGCATCGTCAACATGAGTAAAGAGAAGTTGAGGGCAAAAGGCACAAGAGCGGGCAGCTGATCACAAGATATATATTTATCATTTTTAAAAAAGTAACACACTCAGAAAAATCTCTGAGACTCTAGTAAATAACATCTTTGAGCTGACTATGATACCCACATATTTTCCAGCTAAACTCCTTAAATTTCTTCTTCTATTTGGGGTAGAATTTTAAGACTGAAGTGCAAGTACTTTATTTTAAAAGTACTTTAAAGATTCCAAAGTCTTTATCTTAGAAGACTTACTTACTAATGCTAAGTTTTCCCACATTACCCAAGGGATTGAAGTACAAATCCTTACTAACTGAAAGCAGAATCTGCCATCCAGCTGTAAAAGATTTCTGGGGTAAAAAGGAGAAGGAACGTATTTCTGCAGAAAGAAAATTAATTCCATTAAATTAAACAACGTTTCCGTTTTGAAACATCATTCAGAGCCACGCAGGAAACAGGATTTAAGTATGAAAAAAAATCAACAACAATAAATATTCTTCTTTATTCTGAAGCTTAACTTGGGAGATATTTGTCAGTGACTCTTCCCCGCACCAAGCTCTGTTTTCACAAATATGCATTTGCAATGAAAAAAAAACCCAGACCACATTCCAGGAAAAGATGCACAAATTGCTTTTGCTGTTACATACTGGTGTCTGTCTGGTGTCAGTCCAAAGATGCCCCATTTTCTTTACTCATTGACTGATTGATTTGCCTCTCATTAGCCATCTTACTTTTAAATTTGCTGTGGTCCACTGCATCCTGGGTTTCTTCTATCAGTATTTTTGCTGCGATGTCCAGAGTGACTATCTTGGTCTTGGAGACAAGGAACAGCATGACAAACTTTTGGCTCATAATCCGCAATGACTTGTCCTTTCTGCTGTTTGCAGATGCTGTGTTACAAATAACACCCAAGCCTCTTAGCATATGTCATCCATCACAGCTAGAAAACTAGTAAGTAGGTTTCTCACACACAAAAGAAGTAAAGTATTTCCTTAGCAGAAAGCAGAAACTTATTGAAAGGCAGCAAATAACTGATTAATGCAGACAGGAGTCTCTCTTCAAAGGGCAATAAAAATTCGAACTTGCAGAAATAGCTTTTAGAAAGTGAAATGCCAAAGCTGATTCTATGTTATGTTACACAGTTTTGTGCCACTAATTTTGTGACTCTAATGGACTTTGTAACTTAAAACTGTTATGTGCAGCATGCAAAGAGTGGACAAATGACGATGGTGCTTTCTGTCAGATACAGGTGGGGAAAGAATTGGATTGTCCAGCAGAACTTCCTGCCAGTCTGTAGGACAGAGGGAAAAATCTGTCTTGAGACCTATGTTAGGAACAGAAGAAAGAATTCTGTACCCTACATGGTGAATTCAGCACCTTTTTGCATAGGATAACTTTTTATTATTTAACTTAAAGGCAAAGCAAGGGAAAAAGTGACGTAGTAAACTGGAAAAAGAGACTTGTGTCTGTGTATCATCACACATTTAGTAATTATCTTACTAGAGATGCAATCCGGTTCTAAAAAGTCCAGTAATGGTCTGTCTTGAGAATCTGGAATAGTTTCCTTTTTCCGTTCTCCAAATTTGTAATCTAAGTCCTGCTCCTTGTGCTGGAAGGTCATTAACTCTCCATACTGCAGCTCTCCTGCCTCCTGAAGTCTTTTCAGAGTTTGGCTGAGGTTGTGCCAGCCATGCCAGCAATACTGGTTCTTGGCCACACGGCTGACCAAGTGCAATGACTCCAGGACATTCACGATATCATAAATTCGTCTACGCTCAACTCCTGTTTGGGAAGTCGGGGGAAACAGATAAAAAAGACATAGATGCTCATCTTAGTTCAGCAGAAGCAAACGTTAGATAAATTTGTATTTGCACAATGAAAATCTGACTTATGTGTGGCCAGCTTCACGATATGCTGCTCTTTGTCCATTTTCATATTTCCAGCCCAGACATGGCTTCAGTGTAAAACACCTGCACTGTGTTTAGAACTGATTGCAGTCTGCCAGCCCCATTCACTCAGACCTAGCCAGACTGCCCCAGGGTTTTCAGAGCACTTTGGCCCTTCCTGATGGAAAGCTTCAACACTCAGACATGTACCTGTACACAAGCCTGTGTGTTAGAGGGCACGAAAAGGTCTCCTACAGCACAGAGAAAAGCTCCTCATACAGGAACCAGTGGGAGTGCAGTCTTCCACTTGCATTTACAATGGCACAATTACTTTTACTTGCTAAGCAAGTACCAAGTAAAGGGGCATCAAAAGCTTCACAAGGTGCAAAGCAGTGTAGAATGAGACCTCCTGTTCCCAAACAAAACAGAAATGAATCACCAGTACTGGCTGGGTCTACACCTATGGGAAATTTATGGAATATGTCCAACTTGGGTTCTGCCTGACTGATGTGAGCAAGGCTAGGGACTGAACATGAACAGGTTGGTGGCAATGCTTGCTGTCTTAAGTGCTTGTGTCCAGTGTTGCTTCAAGCATGGCTGTTATATGTAACACAGTGTACTATATGCTAGTGGCAGTATCTGCACCAAAAATCCTCTAACAGTCAACAGCAGCTGAGCAGAATGACTGCTAGTTAGGGTGAAAGGTTTTGAAAACTTCCCTGTGGGAGGCAAGGCTTTAATGTACCTGTTTACTCATCTGAAGAACAGGGATAATACTTACCAGCCTCAAACACATATTAGGTGAAATTCATGAGCCTTTTCAAGTGTGTGAAGAATTTGGAGTGAAACATAATTAAGAAAAACAAGAGTGCTACACATATCCTGGTGTCTGTCAGGCACCAGCAGTACAGCCCCCTTTGTGGACTTCCATGAATAAAGCTATATATATTTGTAGCAAAAGCTGTATCAGAGACATAATTTGTTATATTGACAGCAGCAATATCAGAAGGTGGTAATTTTGTGGTCACTGAAGCAACTGGATACAAGCAAGGAAGTGAAAACCAAAGGGAAAAGGACAACCTTCTTAAAACGTTAAAACTTTTTGCTTTACAAGAGGTAAAAATTCCAACACCAGATTTTAGAAGAAAGTTTCTGTTATTTAGGAAAGCAAAGGTAATGCTACTCCCAACACAGAATAAAGCACTATTTATGTTCAGCTGTAGAAGGCTGGAGCATGAGCAGCTCATGCAAACATATAAAGGAGTAACTGCAGAATCTAAAAGAAAAATTAATTTTAAAAGTAATTTATCTATTTATCTTATCTGTATTCTATCCTATTACCAATTCATACTATCAAGGCAAATAAATGGGTATTTCAAAGCCTTTCTTAACAGTTAGAGAAGACATAATTCTTCGGTTCCTTTTCTTCCCGAAACAGACAAATTTCATTTTTGCTACATCTTTTCTGTTAATACCTGAGTTTTAAATGTACAGACAAGATTTATTTAGTTGAAGTCCAGTTTTGTAAAGCCCTTCCTAGCTAAGACACAACCTCTCCAAGGACTCAGATATTTTTGGTATTTATGTATCCTGGCTGAGTCCTCTCTCCCAAGTTTTATTACTTCTTGCAGATATTTCGTTCATCTTTTAACTAAAACCAAACTTAATAGCAGAACAAGCAAATGAGGTACTCAAAACCTTCTCACCACCTCAATACAAGACATTTTCTCATGGTACTCTTGCAGTTCTCCTTTCCTGTCACAAGGCGGTATTTAAAACTAATGTAACCTTGATGAACCATGAGATCTCAGAAGATATAATGTCAAACGTTCAGAAGTCAGGGAGTAAACACAACTGATCTCCTACACATACCAGTTTGCAATTTTTTCCCCAAATGTTTCATTTTGACAAAATTTGTTGTTTGTAAGTCCTCCTACAGATGGTTTGTAAATCCTAACTCCTCCAGTCTTCAACTAATTGAATATTTAAGAAAGCAATAGAGTTGGTAAACAGCTGGAAGCAAGATGTGTCTAGTAAAAAGTACAGAAAGGCAGAAAGCAGATTTCAAAATGGTAGTGCTACCAAACAGCAAAGACAGTGAAGAATATTAGGCATTTCCAACTCTTGATTAGTATGATTAGAAGAGCATCCAGAGCCTGGGAAAGGCAGATCTTGAATGTAGTCTATTAGAATATGATCTTTGGAAGGTCCACCTGTTAGGCTACCCCAGGTGATCAGTTACCCCAGTTTCGCAGGTATACATACCAAGGATTGAGGCCATTTCATCCAAAGAAATGGTAGTTTTCTCTGTTGACAATGGATAATTTGGATAGCGAGCTATAAACTTGTGGCACAAGAGTCCTAAGCTTTTCTGTTTTCTGCTGGGTCTCTGCTTTTCAAATTCATCAACCGTGCTGTCATCTACTATATCATACTGTTAAAAAATAAATGTTAACCCTTTAGTGCAGAGCTTTTAAAAGCAAAACATAGTCAAGTGAGGCATATTTCAGATGTTACCAATATTTAAGATCAGGTTTTCTAATTAAAAAAAAAAAAGGATTCCTTGAAAGCAGAGCATTTGGGTAACACAGTTACCAGCTCTTCTTATTTCATCACACAAGATACCTACAGGAAACTTTTTATCTGTGCAATCATGAAATAGTGATCATGAATAAGGAAAAGAACAAGTAAGACGAAACACCCAAGACTAGCAGATGATAAGGTTATACTTGGAAAGAGTATTTCTTTTGGAAAGAAGGAAGAATATGTTCTCAAACACTTCTGGATCTAATAAACCAGGAGATGCAAAAGGCAACAAAAAATTCCTACAATATCTCTTTTTGCTGACCTTTACAGTGATTCTATCACTTTAAGAAACTGGTGGTTGGGGAAGGGGTGGGGGCACTTTGCTCAGACACTATAAAAGGTGCTACTCAGTCTTTGAACCTTAAACTTAGTCAAGATGTTAGCTTCAGTAATTCTGTAAAATGGCCTGAATGTGGTCTTTCTGACCTTGCAGTGGGAAAAAACTAGAAACCAGCAAAACCGTGATGGCAAGAATGTAGGAAGAGGTATGTTGATTTATCACAAAATGAGAATGATGGAGGATTTTTTTGCAGTGGTAACTCTGGGGTTTTCTTCTGTGCTAGAAAAAGGAAAGTAAGTCTTCTGCTCTGCTAAGAAAAGCTGAATGTGGTGATAACTGTTGAAACCCATGTTTCCTTGCTTATGGGATCTTGAACTGTCCTTTGCAAGTTGCAACTAAGTAACCTTGTGGCAGCCTGGTGCTTTGATGGAATTGAGTTTTATATGGTATGGGAATAGCAGTATTCTTATTCTAAAACTTCTACTTCTTTTGTATGTTACCTTTCTAAGTGGAAAAAATTATTAAATGAAAGTTTTATTAACTAAAAAATATTTGAACTCTTTATAGTAGCCACCCCAAAAATGCTGTGTGATCTTAGCAGGCTTGGAGTGGTAATGAATTAACCTTAAACATCAACAATTTTTTACCTACGGGACACTATGTTAGGAATGATCTTTAAAGAACTGTTTGTTTTGTTATGACTATGAAAACTGCAGAATTTTCTACACTACTATTGCTACTGCAGTCGCTGTAAAAACTACACTTCTAGAGTGATCTGTACATATGAAATTTTGCTTCCCAGTAGAAGGACCCAGAACTATTTCCCTGTTGCTGAAATCACCAGGGAAGGATATCCTGCAAGAAATAAACCAGGAGAGGAAAAGCAGTGGGTGGAACAAAAGAAAAATGCATGAAGGAAGAAAACCATAATGATGCTTACTACAATCTGATGTCATTCTCTCCAGGGACAGACTTCCTAAAGTGAGGACAGGGATCAACCCCTGCATTACCTGAGCCTTGTGAAGTAGAAATCTTAATGCTTGACCTTGCTTTCTGACCACTAGTTCAGGGGCTGGGGTAGAAAGCGTGGAAAAAAGGTTTTGGTGGACCACTTTGCATGAGAGTTGCAGATGAGGTCTAAGATTTGGAAAGTATGTTATCTCATTGTCAAATTTATTTTTGAAAATGATATCTGTTTAAAACAGATCTGGCAATTTTCTTTCTAATGTATTTCAAAAGTACTTCTGTTGGGGAAAATCAAACATTTAAGCTCTACATCCTTCACTGTCCTTTTAAGTAATATTCAGGCTCTTCAGGGGATCCCAGGTAAATTACCAGTAAGAAAGTTACTTTTCATCTTTTGAAATCCTACTGCTCAGCCAATGCTGTGTAGGAAACTGTTCTTGGGAATGTCTTACAATTCTGCACCTTTCCATAGGGAGCAAAGAACCCGTTGGAGGAAAACTGAAGAGCAACTTAAGGAAGGTCTGAGCCCTAACTGAACATGAGGTAATCATGTTCGGAGTCTCACCTGTAATGAATCAGGTGTGTCACTCTGCTCACTGTTTTCTATGGGTCTGAAGAGCTCTTTCTTCTTTTCCCTGTCCCTCATGTCAGGACTAGCAGCACTAACAAGAATCTTCAGGTTAGCAGTAGGAGTCCAGGGATCAGACTGAGGTCTGTCAATGATCTTAACAGGTGTAATTGGGTTTCTTTCTGGTGTGCAGCCTTTTTGCTTTGATAAATCCACTGGTTCATTCTTAATGGGAGTCTTTGGGGCCATCCTGGATCAATCAAATATGTTTTCCTATTAAAAACAAAGTTCTTTAGACACAAGAGGAAAAAAACATTCCATCAATCAATTTCATGATTCTTATTAAGGTAATTTTACTGACTAGTGCCTTGCCACTCATAGCTATATTTAGCACAGTTCTTCTGCCTTTGTTGGGAGTGTTAAAATATTCTGCGTGCTGCTGTACTGGAGGAAGTGTATTTGAGATACTGCCTTGAGATACTGAACCTGAGGTCAACCAGTCCAACCTGTAGCCTATCAGGCTTTTAAACTCTGACTGTTATTACAAGAAAGCATTGCCCACAAACATAAATCACCAAATTGCAGGGAAACTGAAATCATGCACTGGTCACATGACACTTAGCAAGAACACACAGCTCTGTTTGAAAGGTCCCAGGTTAAAAGCCGTGCTGGGGATGCAGCTCAAACTCACAAAACATCAAACAAAAGGGGATGTAACCTCTTATACAAGCAAGGCAAGTTTTGCATCTGCACTGTCTGCTGCTCAAAACAACCAAGAAAATCTCCATAACTATTCTTTGGCTCCAGCTAAGAGCTGCTAGGAGGAAAAGTCTAATTCATCAGCTGATTCTTATCATTTCCTGAATGAAGCTCAACTCGTTCCAGTCCCTAGCTGCCATCAGATATTTTCGTATTTCAGCTATGGATACCCTTCTCTTACTGCAAGAATTATCACTGCAGATGAACTCACTTCAGTAGATGGACTGAAGGAAGCATTATACACAATATAATGTATTTTATTTTGTGCTGTAAGAAATGCAATTAGGAAATTAAATAAAAGCCTTAAACAAAATATTAATTTATACTGGTTTACTGCAAGAACTTTCTTAAGTTTTGCCTTTTACTTGGAGTAATTTAACTATTCTGTAGCTGAAATAAATATTTAAATAGGTGATTCCAAAAGTCATCCTAATGGGCACAGTCTAGCTAGAAAGCAGAAAAAATTTCTAGTAACAACTGAAACTGGCTTTTGCTAGGAGCAGTTTTGTGGCATTCAGACTGGAAACAAATTTGGCACATCAAAAGCATTGTGCTCTGAGCACTGATAAAGAACACTTCTGCATACATTCACCTATGAATTACCCGAAAGGATGTAATAAATACATCTCTTTTTTTAGAACTAACAGTCAGCCAGTTGTAACCTACTGCACTGTGATAAATACGGGTCAATTTAGAGGCCATGGTACTTTTTGGAATACATATTCATACAGTGTTGGCACTCAATATTTTCTTGCAATTTCACGTTTGGCAGTGAATCAACCCTTAAGTAATGCAGAAAGTCTATCTTCCCCTAAAGTTCCTGTTCATTATGGCTGGTGGTGATGGAACTGCAGTGAGGGCAGCTGAAGCAAGCTGCTGTTTCAGTACCTCAAATCTTCATGTTTGTGCAAATACCACAATGAAAAAAGTAGTGGCTCTACATGAAAAGCACATGACTCTACCCCCTCAAATCTTTATTTCCTACTATCAGATCTCTGTTTTCTACTATCATAATTACCTACTAAGGTAAGAAACACTTTTACCCTCTCTCTCCTTTTTTTTTTTCAGTGGCTGCAAATCTCTGCGAAGTCCTACCTGCATTGCACAAAACCGCAAGGGCAATTGGTAGAAGTATGAGATAGAGGACAGAAAAAGCCAGCTTGATGAACTTAGCATCTAAGTACGGATTGAAGCAAATCTCTGATATAACAGGAGTGGAATCTGACAAGAACTATGTGAAATTTGGAGGACTCAGATTGAGCATGGACAACAGGTCATCTGGTTCAGGAGACATTACCGAGTAAGGTTATGCTCAAGGCTACATATGCTGTCTCCTGGATGCTGAGGCAGTAGAAAAACAATGATCTTGTTCCTTGCTGAGTGGCCCTACTTAGCCTCTTGACTGGAGAACGCCACTTTATGAATACACACCAGAAGGCAAGCCTAGTGCATGTGTCTATCAGCGTGCTCAAACTACTGCTAAGTAACAGGACTATACTAATCCTGTGCCAAGTTAGGCCTGGTGGTCCTTACCTTTAGAACCGTGAGCTTCTACAAGAGCCCCCTCCACCCTACCACACGGTAGCCATTGGGATACTTGAGATCACTGAGTGAGTTTTACTCAGGTGAAAGCTAAAAGGCGTTTCCCTGTGTCTAGTGCCAGAGAGCAATCACCTCACCTACTGACGAGGGTGGCATGACCTCAGGCTTGTTACACCGGATTATTCCTTTATCTTAAGGGTAGCGCTGCACATCCCAGTGCTCCAAGTGCTCACAGGTAAGATGCTGCTGTACAGACCAACAAGGCAGAGCAGGTCCCATGGGCAGCACTTCAAACGCTGCCCACGGGAGCCACAGAAGCACGATTCAGAGCCCGACCCCGCTCCAAGCCCCCCCGGGTGGCGACCCTGCACTGGCGGGGCTGGGGCTCCGCGGCTCCCACCGCTCTCGCCGCCCTCCCTGCCTCCCTCTTCCTTTCCTTCCCGCACTGGCCTGGGGCTCCGGACAACGCCTGCAGGGAAGGCGCGGCGCCGGACCGGACCGGACCCCCCGCCGGCCCTCCCGCTCACCTTCTGGGCCGTCTCGGCGCGGCCCCTCCGCCCCGGCCGGGCGCTCGCCAGGTCCCGCAGTGCCAGGACGCTCACCTCCATCTGCAAAGCGAGAAGGCGCTTTCAGCCCGGCTCTTAAGAGGAGCCGCTCCCGTCCCCGGAGGGACGCGCGGGGAGCGGGGCTGCGTTCCCGGGGAATGAGGGAGGGAGGGAAGGAAGGACGGAGGGAAGGGAGGGGGCGGGAGGCGCGGCGGGCTCCGCGCCCTCACCTCGGCCGGGGCCGGGGCGCGCGGGGGGCGCGCGGCTCTGCCGCTCCCGCTAGGCGCCCTCAGACATCGCTTTACAATCCGGCCAATCAGGCGCGCCTGCCGGGGAGCCCCGGCCGCGCCGCCGGCCAATCAGCGCGCGGGCAGGCGGCTCGCGGCATCGGGCGCCCGGGACGGGGCTTCCGCCCGCGTGGAGCCGTTTCGCTCCTTTTCTTGGCGCTCCCCTCCCTCCTTCCCTCCCACGCCCTTCCCGCCGCCGCCCGCGCCAGGCGGGAAAGGGTCGCCTGCCTCTTTCCCGGAGCCGCTGCCGCCGTCCTTAAACCTGGGAGGGGGGACAAGGGCTGAGTCAGCGGGAGGCGGATGCCGCCTCGGTCGCCCGGCCACCGGCTTGTAGGAAACGCCGCCGCGGTGTCCGCGCCGGGGCAGCGCCGCCCGGGGCGTGAGTCGAGCGGCACAGCAGCCCCGGGCAGCTCGGACAGCCTTGTGATCTCCTGCCTCATCCCCTGGAGCGAGTTTGCCGCCAGGAAGGTAGAGGGAGCAGACGTCATGGGGAGCAGTCTGGACTTCTCGCTTTTCCCTGAGACCCTGCTCTGGTTTTCCCTCCTTTGCTACCTCGCTACATACCGTGATAAAGGAAAGACTGGAAGGGAACCTTGTCCAAAGTTAAGACATCAAATCCCAGCAGCCTGTGGAGCTGTACAGTGATGAGATTTTAGTTGTACCTGTTGAGACTGTGGAGACACAATGTTGTCCCCCCCCTCACCCCCCCAAAAAAAGGAAAATAAAAAGGGAGGAAAATTGTCAAAATCACAGCTTTCTGCAGTGCAGAACCACTTCAGTCATGAAAGTGATTGCTCTGAGTTTGAGACCCTTTCTGGAGAAATTTGCTTTGTGCTTTGTAATTATATTTGCTTTTTGAAGTGTATTTAAGAGTTTTATTTCTTTTTTTTAAGATTTTTTTTTTTTAGTTGTAACAGCAGACATGGTGCTGCATTATTCCTGTCTTGTTTTGTTGTGGGAAGACTTCCCTCTGACATAGCTCATGAGCTAGTAATGAGTTGTCACAGAAGAAAAAGTCTGAGCCACAGTTCTGATAATTTATAAAAATATTCACTTAGTACTTTTTGAGGAATAGAAAAATTTTCTTTTCAGTAAGAATGTAGAAAACAGGTAGAAATCGTAATTAATTGTAATTTGTTCGTTTTTAAAATACTCTGGCTTTTTTCTTTTCAGCAAGTTCCAGTGCACCACAGTTTGCTGAAGAGAATGAAATATAAACTCTCAGAGAACTCCTTTTATTAAAAAAAATGAAAAATGGCCCTACACAAAAAAGCTCTTCGTGCTTTATAAGCCTTAGTCTTCCTATCTTAGGAGGAACTTTAATTCTGTTACTGAAAATGTGTCTCTCAGTACATATTTGCAGATATGTAGGGAGAAACATTTCTAAGGAGTGAACTATTACTGCTGCTCTCATTCACAGGAGCTCATGAGAAAGCAGACTCCTGAGAATAATAAGAAATGTACGGTCATGGAAAATCTAAATAGAATCTCATGTCACAGACTGACAAGCCCAGGCATGATTTCTAGGCCAAAGGAAAGAAGTTGAGAACAGTGTTGAAGCTGAGAACCTTCTTGTGTGCTGCAGCCCCAGGGACAGGAAGTTGCCATCTGTCCCTTTTAGTAAGTGACGCAGAAATATACATTCTCAGACCTTTATCTTAGATCTGTCACAGGCATTTGTGTATCTGCTGCCAATTAACATCATCTATCGTAAGGTATTACGTGTTGTGACAGTGTAATAGGTCTAACTGCATTTGCAGCTCTAGCACAGAGACTTTCTGGTTAAGACCGTAATGGTGGTTAGGAACTGAGTATTTGAGTCACTTACTGAAACACCATGGCATGTGCATGAAGAAGTTCATTTGATCATTACAGTGATTGCTTATGGCCTTAGAAGTCTGGTCATTTTTAAGCCATTAATTGGGATATCTGTAGGTTGGCACGAGACTCAGGAAGCCTAAGTCTAAATACCCGTTAACATCATTACAGGCTATGTAGGCAGTGGGCCACTTTTTACTTGGGATGTTACTGACTTGTAATACCATAATTTTGCTACTGGGATGGAGCTGGGGCCTTATTTGACCTTCAAGACTTGTGACTTCTTACAGGTTAAGGATGCCTCTGAATACAAGTGAGTTACTATTAAAAGTCTCTCCAAATGATCAAGGGAGAACTAATTTGCATCAAGTTTGACACCTTCATTTAATGTTGCTGTCATTTTACACGCACAGTATTCCTGGCAGCAGAGCTGGGTACTGCCCGAATGGCCTCGACTGAAATCTGCTGGGTTAAATTCAGCCCCAGAAGGTGTGGAGCTCAGCATGGGGATGAGAAGCAAAAAAGCAGAGTTGGAGGGAGAGAGGCGTCATGCCTGTGCTTAAGGGAGGTGCTAGAGCCCACTTTGGCATGGAGTACAGTAAGGGGTGTGAGTCACATATATAGACTAAGGTGGGAGAAGTGAGACATAGCACCAGATAGGCAGCTGTGGGAGCTGCAGTGGGTGTGAGGGGACACTGGGTCCTGGTTTAGTTTGAGGAAATGATTTTTATTTAGACTGGAGAAGTGCTTTTCATGGGAGGTATTCAGAGTGATTTGAATTCCTCTGTACGATGATTTTTCTGTAAGATGGAAAAAAGGATGTTCAGGATTAACATATTAAACTGTTACACAATGTGATAAACATATATAACATAAAAATATACTTTACTATTTGGTATATATATTTTATATAGAAACATATTTTTTAAGCAGTGCTAATCTTTTCTGTAAGATGAAACAGTACTGCACAGTGTTGTAGTGCATTTGATAAGCAATATATTTGTTCAGTGAAATAAACAAAAAACCCCAAATCTCTAATAATGAAATGAAAAATTTAACTGATAAACAAGTTATGAGTTAATCAGAACAAAACTATGACACTGCATTTCCTTGCTTGGCTATAGCAGCTGAAGGAAGGTTGCTGATTATCAAATAAGATTAATTGTTGCAGCCATCATATATCATAACAGGTTCCAAGATGATTTTTGTATCTATTTTGGTATGCACAGGTAATCTACTACAACTGGCAGGAACAAGTTAACAAACTGACTACTAAACTTAAACACAAGTTCCTGTTCTTGAATGATTTTGTTATATAACTTTTTACAGGACCAAAACCCACTATCTGATTATTTAGGATGTTGAATGAATGATACATGGACTAAGATATAGATAGATAGACAGATAGA
>VZTR01006557.1:135990-158734 GCA_013400775.1 Chaetops frenatus | reverse complement strand
GCTTTTGAAACTGATGGAGTCAATCATTACTAGCCACTTTTTAAGCACCACCTGCCAAGGGCACAGGAACAAGCAATTCCAAAATGTTAAAAGTCACGCAGGTGAGGCAGAAGGTTGGCTTGGTGGAGCAGGGGTCTTACTAGCTAAAGCAAGAAAAAGGAGATGTGTGGCCAAAGTCAGGAGACATGGAAGGGAAACAGAGATACTGCTGTAAGGGATAAAATTCATGCAGCCAAAAAAANGTGTATGGCCAGTAGAAGCAAGGTTGGGTGACACAGGAGAGAAATAGAGACACTGTTGTGAGGGAGAAAACTCATGCGGCCAAAACTTACCTGGAGTTGATGCTGGCCAGAACTGTGGGGGACAACGAAAAGAGTTACTTAAATCATTAATAGTAAAAGGCAGTGCAGAGATAACATTGGCCCATTGCAAGATTGGAATGGTCACCTCCCAAAGAGGGACAGAGCCCAGGCAGAGGTGTTTAATGCTTTCCTAGCCTCTGTCTTCAGCACTGCTGGTGGGCTGAGGGGGTCCCAGTGCCCTGAGCTGGAGGACCATGGCTGTGAGAGTGATGAACTCCCAGCTGACCCTGAGCCTGTGCAGGTTCTGTAGCTCCAGCTGGATCCTACAAATCTATGGGGTAATATGGGATTCATCGGAGAATACTCAAAGAGCTGCTGATGTCATCATGAGCCTCTCTCAATGATTTTTGAACATTCTTGGGAATCCATAGAAGTTTCAGTTGACTGGACGCTGGTGAACATTGTCCCAGTTTTCAGGAAGGGCAAGGAGGATGACCTGGGAAACTGCAGGCCTGTCAGCTTCACTTCAGCACGTAGAGAAAACATGGTTAAGTTTATTTTGGGAGGTACTGAAAACCACCTGAAGAACACAATCAATGTACGTGATGTAAATGAGGCCTGACTCTCCATTAATACACAAATTCTTGCGGAGCTCCAGGATTTTTTTTTTGTATAATTCAGGGCTATCAGTGGTTACTGTCAAACTATTCACCTTTTCAGTGATAACCAAGGAGAAGGAGTCACACACTAAATTTTTTGCTGTGAGATTTGAGAGCAGCATATAATGGCATCATTCCCTTACTTAAATCAGAAGAGAGGTGATAGGAAAATGTGAGTACACTGTCTAGTTTTGCTTCAGAACATGTAGTACAAATCGCCAGCAAGGGCAGAAGAAGGGAAGACCTGAATCTACCCAAAGCTGCTGGCATGTGTTTTTCAAAAGCAAATCTGAACTTAAGGACCTGGAAGAAATTGTATCTTCAGGGGTTTTTTGATAGAATAAAGATAATTTATTCTTTACCTCCTGCACTCCAGCTTCCCCACAGACAGTATGGCAAATTGGGAACATAATTTTGGGTCAGAAAAGGAGCAATATTGAAAATTAAATGTAGAGACTGTCCATAAATGCAGATAAACAAAAGTCAGTGATTAATGTTCTCAATTGCAAAAACTTAATAAAATGTAGAAATGTCCAGATATATATTTTTAGTATTTATGTCCAAATGTCTTAATGTGTGTATTTATGTCATATTTATGTCAGGTTTCATTTGGAAGTCTTTTTCAGCCTTTATGTTTCAAATGGTGTTTTTAAAGCTAAGTTTAAATCACCAAATGTGTTAACCCTGATAATACCATCATACAGCAGCCTAATATGGCAGTTACAGATTTTTTTTTGGTTGTTATAATTTAAACTGCTGATGAGTTGGCTGCAGCGCGTATTGCCTGTGGCAGCTTGGTCTGGGTGAAATATGGTATCACTCTTCTGTTGTTTTCAAAATGTAGGGGCTGAACATGACTCCTACCCACCAAAGTAATTAAATCAGAGGGGATAGTTTAGCTGTTACCTGAAATTCTGAGTCCTGCTCTTATTTCACAGTCTTAAGCTTAGCACTAAGGCAAGTCTGGAACAAACAGCCTTTTTGCATGGAACCTGACTCTGTTCTGCAGAGGTGCTTCATGTCTTTGCCCAAACTGAATTTTTACAGGTGGCAGACTTGTAAACTGGTGTTCCTGATTCTTGGTTTCAGGGTGTCTTCAGAAAAGAAAAACGGTCGTTTTGCTTTTACTGCAGCAGCGAATGTAAGTCACTGAAGTTGCCGATATCGGAAATGGGATCCTGAATTTATGTCTGTAATACTGGAGCCTTTGAGCAGTATTTGTAGGAGGAACGACCAATATGCACAGATGCCTTGATTCTCAGCTCCTAGCTGATACCAGCTCGGTTCAGTACCACTCAAAATGATGTGACACCTTTGATGTCCACACAGCCCCCTGACGTGTTTATGGTCTCTGCAGGTAGAGGCATCAGTCTAAACTTGTTGCAAAATACAAGCAGGGGCAGGGTTGTCAGACACTCTTACCCATGGAGTAGCTTTGTGTATGCTAAATGATACATGAAAAAAAAAAACAACAAACAAAGGCATGGAAAAGAGGATTCTTTAAACCAAGTATGTACTTTCCATTGAGAGCACCCTGACAAGGAGGTACATGTCACTTCAACAGCTACTCGGGAACAGTGAGGGGAAGGAGATTTGTCATGTAGCTACTTGTGTTTCAGGAGCTTAAAAATTCCTACAGTGTTTTCTTTGAAAGATGGGGGGGTTTTTTTATTTCCAATACAATCAGAAAAACCACCAAAAAACCCTGGCAAAAAGTTTGCTGTGAAGCAGGTAACTGTTGCATAACCATTTTGACATGCTTTGAAACGAACTGAATTATATTCACTTTGCCTAACACATTTTTTTAAATAAAGAGCAACTACTTTATAAAGCCTGCTTTTATTAAGGGAATTAATGTGTCATGTCCACTTAAGCAGTGTATTTGTATTGATTTGCCAACATAATGGGTTTAGAAACTCAATTGTATGTTTTTTCCTCTAATACTTTTGTGTCTGGTAAGTGCTCTCTAATAATGGAGTTTCCTCAATGTAACACCAGTTGGTCTTCATAAAAACTGCTGTTGAGAAATGGTTCCAATTACCTTACAAAAAAGAAAATATTTGTGTATTTAAATGCAGTTTCAACTTACGAGGAAAAGCTGGGAGGATTGGGATTGTTCAGCCTGGCACAGGGGCTTTGAGGTGACCTAATTTTGGCCTTCCAGTACCTGAAGGGAGCTCACAAGAAAGATAAAAAGGGACTATTTACAAGGGCATGTAGTGACAGGACAAGGGGAAATGGCTTCACACTGTAGGGGAGTAGGTTTAGATAAGATATGAGGAAAAAATACTTTTCTGTGAGGGTGGTAAGGCTCTGGCACAGGTTGCCCAGAGAAGCTGTGGCTGCCCCATCCCTGGAGATGTCCAAAGCCAGGTTGGATGGGGCTTGGAGCAGCTTGGTCTGGTGGAAGGTGTCCCAGCCCAGAGCAGATGATCCTTAACGTTCCTTCCAACCCAAACCGTTCTATGATTCCACAATTTTTCCCAATGGAAATAAAAAGCAAGACATTTTAGGTTGTAAAGGAAACATGCTGCTGACATGCAGCAACTTAAAAATTTTTGAATATCCAGACAAAAATCAGCATGCGCTTACTCTATTAATTAGTAGAGTATTAGGAAAGGTTTAGAGTGTGCAGTACAAGAAGTTGGGATCCTACTTAAGGGCTAACTGGGAAGCTCTGTAATTGAAACTATTTGGCACACTAAGGCTTCTGCTTGCACAGTAGGACATGCATGAGCACATACCAGCACATACCAGCACAGATATGCAGTCTTCTCAGCTCTGGAAAGAAAAGGGAATACAAAGCATGATGGTTCTCATTTGGTGTACACCTTGTTCTCTCTCTGTAGCTGCAAGTTTTCAGTCATCTGTCAGGTGTTTTCCTCCCCTCTATCAAAAAAATGCCGATACTCCTCACATCTTCAAACTCTGCAAATTGCGCAGAGTCACCAGGTCAGGATAATTCTAGGTGTAATCATCATCATGAAAATTACACTGGGAGTGGGGACTGGGTTTCCTGGAGCTCCTGCAGAGTGTGATGTGGAGGATGAGGTGGGGTGTGCCAACAGTGATCTTACAGGGAAGCAGACCTGCAAAAAAATTGAGAATATACCTCTTCTGGAGTTTGTACAAACACTACATTTTCTCCTTTGTCCCTCCTGCACATTGTCCATAGCAAGGTATTTTGGACCTGTGTTCTCCATACGACAGAGTCAAAATGACAGAGTCATAAGTGATTGATACCTGGTTTTTTGCACAGGTGTCATCTTTGTTTCCTTTCTCTGGGCAAGTGTCCAGGATGGCTTGTTGACCTTTCCCCATGGCTTTGTGAGCACCATGGATTGGTATAGTGTTTGTCAATAGCTTCAATGTTTGGGGGAAAAATTGAGGCTTGCATTTTGATCCTTGAGGTTAAAATCCCAGGAAAACATCTGTGTAGTAAGCATCTGTATAGTAAGATTTATTAAAATCTTTCTGCATACTAGAATTTCCCCTCTCTTTTCTAGGATTCCTCTTTTATGTTCTGCCTGGCTTTATACATCATTTCAGTGCCTCTTTATGTACTAGCTGTCTACCCTCTCTTCAGTTGCTCCACGTTTTTCTCATTTTCCCTCTTTCTCTTTGGTTTTCATATGTGCCCTTTCTGTCTTTGTCCTGTATGTCTCTCCAGTGGAATATCCAGCCCCTGCTCTCTTCCATGTTTCCTTAGATGACGGGCACTCTGGCTGCTCATCGCTGTGCATGATGCTGCCCACTGCTTGTCGTGGAGTACTTGCCAGAAGTTACCACCAGGATATACAAACTGAATGTTACAGAGAGACTGTGAATTATACTCTGCACTGGCAAATTCACGGGGTGATGAGTCTTGCCCTAACACTTCAGATGGATGAGAGTAAAAGCCATGCAGCTGAGTTAGTCTTAAATAACGTTCTGTTGGCAGTTCCTGCTGTATTTTAACATACGTGTATACATTGTGTATATGTATATGCAAATCGCTGCATTGGAGCTGAACAGGAATTATGTAGCTTTACAGCAACTGAGTAGGGATAGGTTTGCAGATGTTAAAAAGCAAGAAGTTTGTTTCGTACTCTGTGTAATTGTTGAGGCAGTTCTCTAAAAGGTGCCTAACTTTCTGCATTTACAGTGTTTGTCTGCAATTATTTTACTTTAACAGCTGAAGCAAAAGGAAGGGAAATAACATTCCCAGTACCAGTGTGTAACAACCACTTGAACAAATTCTTGCATGGGATTGTAAAAATCTGGCTGGGGTGCAGAAATATTTGCTGAGCCCTCAGTGTGGAAAATAAAAGTTGTCATTTATCAGAAGCTGTTGCAGTTACATTTTACTCCTAAGAGCAAAAAAATGATGTGCAGTTACTTTCTGTGTGACTGCACCTGTGAAGAACAGGCATGTGGTTGAGAGGAGCTAGAACAATAATCTTTTATTTGATCCCCAGTTACTTTTTGAGATCTGTGTGCCTTTCTTACAGAGGCATCTTTGTTAATGACTGTATTCAGTACAGTCTCTTTTGGCTTAATGCTGCTTGTGGTGTGGTCCCAGGTGGCTTGTGCTCTTCAGTTTGCTGCCTTCAGTGTCTATTTCTTTTTCCACTGGAGTTCTGACTTAGCACCTTGCAGCTGGCCGCTCTTCAAGCACCAAAAGCAATATCTTACTGTGAATGAAGTACTTTGATCATTTAATTCCAGCCAGCAACTAAGCCCCACACAGCTGTTCACTCACTCGCCTGTGGTGGGATGGGTAAGGGAATTGGAAGAGAAAAAAATGACAAAACTCATGGGTTGAGGTAAGGACAGTTTAATAGGAAAAACAGAAGGCACACACATGCAGAGAAAAACAAGGAATTTATTCACTGCTTCCCATGGCTGGGCAGGTGTTCAGCCACCCCCAGGTGAGCAGGGCCCCATCACAGTAGCAGTGACTCAGAAAGACAAACACCATCGCTACTCTCGAAGTCCTTCCATTCCATCTGCTCAGCTTCATATGCTGAGCATGATGTCACATGCTCTGGAGTATCCCTTTGTTCAGCTGGGGTCGCCTGTCCTGGCTGTGTCCCCTCCCCACTCCTTCTGCACCCCCAGCCTGCTCACTGGTGGGGTGAGCAGCAGTAAAGGGCTTGGCTCTGTGCAAGCCCTGCCCAGCAATAATTTGCCACTTTGTCCATGCTAAATCAATCCTGGAGAATTACCCAGGCCTATAATTATATCATCAAACTGGTTAATCAGGCCAAATAGAGCGCTGTCATAATGCTGCTAAACTGGTAATTTTGGGGCAACTCTGTTTCTGGTTGGTTATGAAATAGGTGGTACTAATTAGATTTAAAAGTAGTGTGGCCTTAGTGATTGATTGTGTAAAAAAATATAAATGATGGAATTACATAAACCAGAATGCATTTCAAGGGAGAAAATAGTTGTATTTATGGAACAACTATACAGCAGGGTGCCTTGTAGGGAAAAGAATGTTACATTGGTATGTCATGTGACATTAATGTGATGTTGTTTTCTTTGTATCCAGTGCTTGCATGGTACTTCTGCCCACTTCTCCAGATATATATACATCTCCTTAAATCCCTTTGTCTTCCACTCTCTCATTTAGTCTGTTCACAGGGATTATACGGATTAGGAGCTTTGGAACAAGTGAGACAGTGGTTTGGAAAAAACACAGCTGTAATTTCCTTCAAAACCTACTCCAGTTGTTCAAAATATCACTGACTTTTGGAGATGTTTCTAAAACCCCCTAATTCTTCGACTTATGAAAAGAACAGTAGAATGAATGTGTGTTCTTCATTTAGCTTTTCAACAACCTTGTCATCATGAGCCACTGCATCAGGAGCCATGCAGCACCCAACCATCCCTTGACCATGATGCCCAGATAACCAATGGATGCTCATCTCTATTTAAAATAGATATATTTTCCATTTTAAACCAGTCTCTGGCCTATCAAAACACCTTCAAACATATGTTCATGGGACTTTGCCTTTTCACCACTAGCCATAACAATAAACAAATACCAGGTTCTTAGATGCCAAGTCATAGTTTTCATAATGAGTGGGGCAGGATGGAAGCTTCTCTTTTTTCCCCCCATTTTTATACCTAGCACCTTGATCAAATCTGTGGGTGGTACACCACGGATTTGTGACACAAGTAGGTAACAACCTGATGGTATCTACAGAAATCAGTACTAAATCAGGGATGGGCAGTTAAATATTTATAGCTGCTGCCTGCTGGAGAATGAAGGACAATTGCTGCAACAACTACAGCCCTGGGGAAGGACTATTTTGTTGCTCTGGAAACGTGGTCGGAGTCAATAACTAGCTGGAGAGCAGAGCTGCCAGCACTCGGGTGGGAGGGAAGCACTCACACAAGAAACAGGAAAGAAAGATTTGTGTAGGTCACTCTTTACCACAGTGAGGAGCAGGAGCTGATCAAAGGTCCGCAATTCACAAAGTTTTTCCACAATGGGTGCCTGTCAGATGCCAAGAGGAATACCCTCCACTTGGTAGGTAATGTGTTAGCATTCCTAATTTACATTCCTAATTTTCAGTAAAGGAAAAAGTGGCTCTGAAATGGTTTTTAAATTCCTTTTTTTATGGTGGAGGGGCAGAGGCATGTTATGGAACGTCTTATATTAAATATGAGTATGATGGCCTGGGCAGAAGTGAGGGAACTGCAGTTTCAGATGCAGAAGAATAGAAGTGGCATTTGTTTTTGTCTGAGAGCAGAGGCACAGTAGCCCAGAGGTGACTTTTCATCTTACCTACTTTTGCAATGAGTTTCTTCTCCAGCATCAAGACAAATTTATTCATGATCAGTTCCCCAAAGTGCCCAGATCAGGTTAATTGTTCAAATTCTAATCTTCCCCCTCTTGTTGGTACACTGTTCTGTATGTCTGGACAAGCCATTGTGAAACAAATCAAACTGGTACCTCCTGCACTCTTCTGACTCCTCACTCCTTCCAGTCCAGTGTGTGCATTTCCTTGCATGTCATTTCCCAAATATGTAAGGAAGAGCATCAGTCTGTACCTGCATTCAGATGGGCTCCTCCTAACCTTCCTGAGAAACAGCTTTAACATGGTGCTTAGCACAATTCTCTGCTTCTGTCATCTTGGCACAGGAAAAGGCAGTGTGTCTGTCTGTTGTACTGATACTGTGCAGCCCCTGCCTTTTCCCTCTCTGAGGGTCTCAAATCATCACTACACCAGAAACTTGCCTTCTAGTTTTCTGCATGGTGACATTGCAACCTACCAAATGGCAATCTCTGAGAACCTGTGCTGACCTGGAATTTTCCTCCAGAGATTGTGATGGATTAGGTTTTGTCATCTGAAGGGATTCACACAATTTGCAAAAGCCAAGACCATTAACTCTGTTCTTTACTATGTTTTTTTAAGTTATTTTGTTCAGAACAGAAGTTGTCTTTACTGTCTGTAGGTTCCTGAATATCCCCTTATAGACTCTTGAAAAACTTTTTAGGGTCACATTTACCACTTTCTTATCTTCAGGTACCAAAGAATTTTTTAAGTGGTGATGTACTGAAGCAACTCAATTATTTAATTGTCTGTCTTTCTTTAATTGCTTGGGAATAAGTGTGGCAGTTGTAACTATTTATTTTGCTTGCTTGTTCTGTAAGGTCTTTTGTTGCTGCCTAAGTTTGAACTACCACTGCTGATATATCTACCCACGAATGAGGGTTTCTGAAAATGCTGGAAGCCCTTCCACTGTGAACACACATACAGGCAGCTTACCTGTCTTCTGATCAGGCCATGTTTTCTGCTATCCCTTTTACACCCTGCTGATCTGTTGGTGCTCTGTGTTCTCTGACATATGCTTCCTTTTTGAGGGATGTTCAGGTAATGGCTGATTATTCTTTTCTTCTGTCCCTTTTGAGAGAATTCTCTATCTCCCTAGCCTTTTGTGCTATGTTTTCCACATTTCTTCTACCTCTGATTTTGATGCCATCTATTTTAATTTGTAACAGAACTAGAATTTTTCAAAAGGTGTTTTTTAACAATTTCCTTTACCTTTAATGTGCCATTTGTTCACATTGTCTCCTTTTTACCTTCCAATGAATTTTTCTTGCTTTGTAGGATGTTTCTTCTTTGATTCCTTCCCGGGGAAGGAAGTCACTGGTTGTGTTTGAAAATTATCTATTGACATCTTGCTCAATGGCCATACTAGCATGTTAATTAGGAGTGGCTGCCTTACTCTGTTATGTTTCCTGTCTGCAGTCTCCAGTATGATAATTAAATTTATGTCCTCATTACAAGTTAGTCATTTCACATCCTCCATTTCATGTGTCTCAGAGTTCTGGTATTTGTGTGCAATGCAGTTTATTCTGATCCTTCATTTTCTTACCTGTGCATCACTTAGATGGCCTGTACCTGAGCAGAATTTTCATGGTAACAGCTATATGAATACCAAAACAAATTCCCTTCCACATCTTACCCTCTCTTCATTTCATGAACTCAATTCTAACCATCATTGCTTCCAAATGAAAAGTTTCTTTATGTGCCCACAAATAGGTTTATTGGTTGGAAAACCTGTAACAGTGCGGGATTAAGGTCTTAAATGAACAGGAAATTTTCCATGGATCAGGCAAAGGACTGGGTCTTTTTTTCATGGAGATCAAATGGATCAAAAGCCTGGAGACATGAAACAGTGTGATCCCCTGCTCCAGGTCTCACTGTGCACTGGAGAAATGCAGATTAAGGAACGTTTGGCAGAGAGCAGTAATCAAATTCTACCCCAGCTAAATCTGCATTATCCCCAGCTAAATTTGCCTTTCTGTGCTGTGTATGTCCAATGGCATATTCTTATTATAAATATGCCACTTATGTGTCAGTTTTGTCATTGGTTTGTAGCCTTGAGGCAACCCTTGAAGAAAGAGGAAGTGGTGAGCAGTGGCAGGACACAGGGTAATGGCGTGAAGCTGAGTCAGGGAGGGTTTAGGTTGGCTATCAGGAAAGGTTTCTTCACCCAGGGGGTGTTTGGGCACTGGAACAGGCTCCCCAGGGCAATGGTCATGGCAGCAGCCTGACAGAGTGCAAGAAGCCTTTGGGAAATGCTCTCGTATCTCTGAATTTTACGAAGGATTTCTGGCCCATACACTGGAAAACATACTGCTTGCAAGAGCTGCTCAGCCAAAGCACATAGAAATGACTTGCAAGCAGAGTTTTTGAAAGAAAACACACCAAAACTGCTAGAAATTCTGCAAGTTTGATTGATTTTTAATTATTAATTATTTTAATTTAAGCTGTACATTAAGAAAAAAATCCCTTGTAATTTATCAAAAAAACCTTTGCAAGATTTTTAACTTGGAAAAACAAACAACTCAGTAGTGTGTTAAACTGTAGTAAAATTAGTCTACTGTTCCAGAATAAGCAGATGAAAAAAATTAATATGGTGAACAGTTGATAGTGTTTTGATTAATGTGAAGGCAACATGACATTGTGAGTTTCTTACTTAGTGAGGTGTGTATGACTTCTAAGGTAAAAATTTAAATGTAGATGTTACAGAAATCATCACTACAATATTTAATTTCTAAGACAGTCGACTTACTCCTCACTATTCTCCTCCATCACTAATCTAAAAGTATTACTTGTACTGTGTTAACAACATACTGACTGATGCAGATGATATTAAATACAATAGAAGCTGGCATCACCTAAGGATCACCATAAAAATGTAAAAAAAAAGTGGAAAAAAGTAAAAATGTAAAAAAAAAAAAAAAAAAAGGCAGAAAGAAAAAGAATTAAAATGGGCCAAAGCTATTTTGCAGTTTTACCAAAATCCCGGGCAAATGTGTTAAACCATGCCAGAAACATTTTTAGGATGGTAGAGGACCGTCAAAGAATCAGAAAGTTGCATATGAGTACTTTGTGCAGGACAGTGGTCTCATGGCAACAATTTTCACTTCCTTGTGCCTGTAAAAAAAAATAGCCCAAGAGCAACTATAAAGACAGGACGAATGCCATGCCAGTCAGACCCTGAAGGTAATAATAGTAAATAAGAGAACATAAACCCAGCTGTGGCACCAGGGCACATACAGGGAGCCCATCAGTGTGCTAGCAAAAGCACAACACCAGGAGGCTGAACACATCCTGCACATCACTACTTCATATTTGACCATGTCAGTGTGATGGTGAGACCTATGAGTGTAGTGAAGGGGCCTGATAAAAGGCTATGCAACAGTCACCACCCAGTAATCTCAAAAATGAAAAATAAAATACAGACCTTTATGATAGATGATGGATCTTAAACCAGCCAGAAATCACATGATCCAGGCTGGCAGCTGGACAAGTTATCTTCCAAAAATCAGGGTAGTTAATTAGTGCTCTGTGATACAGATGTGAATTTAATACTATCTGAACTCTTCAAGTGCAGAAGCACTTTTGACATATCATGCCTCTGCACCTTAAATTAAGTTTCAGATTCAGTATGTGCTTCTGTATATTATTAAGAACATTTTCCAAATGCCTGTTAAACACTAACAAGCTCAGAGCATCAATCACTTCTCTAGGAAGCCTGTTCCTTTCAATAAACAAAGACTGGACATCCCCTGGCACAGCTGTGAGCCCTTCCCATCTGTCCTGTCACTGTATCCCAGGGAGAAGAGACCAGCACCTCTCTCTCCATTTCCCCTCCCCAGAAGCTGCAGAGAGCAGTGAGGTCACCCCTCAGCCTCCTTTTCTCCAAACTGGACAAACCCAGACTCCTCAGCTGCCCCTCACAGGACAGCCCTTCCAGCCCTTCCACCAGCTCAGCTGCCCTCCTCTGGGTGCATCCAAGAGCCCTCACATCCTCCCGAGGTTGTGAGGCCCAGAACTGTTCTCACTAAACCCAGCAGCACAATCCCCCATTGACTGACTGTGTTTACTGACTGTGTTGACTGACTGTGCTGTGTTTGATGCACCCCAGGGTGGGGTTTGCCCTCCTTCTGAACCTGGTAACAGCTCATTAAATTTCACACTGATGAAAACTGTCCAATTCTTCCTCCAGTCTAGTTTCCTCTGCAAGGCACCTTATCCCTCAAGACAGTGAACATCACCTCCTAGTTTGGTAACATCAGCAAACTTGGCAATGGTGGATCCAGATCATTAATAAATATATCATGAGGTAAACCTCGGTTCATATATCTGTTCTTCTGACAGCTTTTCACACAGGTTGTGAACCTCCAAGGTGCTCTTTTCATGTGTGAGCCATGTGAAGTGTGAGCCAAAATTTAAACAAATCGTAATTTTTTTTCTTACTACTGTGAGATGAATTTTTGGATCAGGTTGTAGGAAGAATATATGTTAGGTTTATAAAATACAAAATATATTTAACCATTTCTGTCAACCTTCTGCAACCTTTGCCCAAAGGTTTATGTGAGCCAGTGTACCACTATTTCTCTTCCTCTCTCTTCTCCTCGTTTCCTCCTACCATACTGTATCTACATGAAGCAATTGTGGCAGCTCTAATGCATGTTTGCTTTCAGGTTTAATAAATCCCTTCCCTCCAAAGCCTCTAGTGAGTAACTGTTTCCTTAAGGCAGCATATCTTGTTAAGCTTACTAGTTATTCAGGAAAGGTATCATAAAGTGTGTTTATGGTATGAATGGATTTGTGAGTCAGACACCAAGAATAAACCATACAAATTAATTTCAAAAATTCAAAGCTCTGCACTCCTGCAATTATCAACAATGCTAAAAATTATCCATCTCTCATGTTAGAACAGTAAAATAAAATAATTCAAAAAGTGGAAGATTATTCAGCAGTTCTATTAATGTTCTATTTCAGTAACTTGCATAACATTGTTTCAAGTCGTTATTTTTTAAAAAGCCAGTAAATTAGTCTTGTTATGTAAGATTTATCTGAGATTGCTGCATCTGTTGGATCAGTAATCAAAAGAAATATTATTAAAACCTTCTAAATAAACCTTGCACCTTTCTTTGAAGTGCAGGAGAGTTACAATTTGGGGAGTTTCTTCAGAGATATTTGCAACCTTCTTCTTAGTTGAACCTTGATGAGGTCATTATGTGGTCTTCAGAAGTGATTTTTTGTCAGCTTTATTTGTTTGAGCTCATGATGTCTAAGCCTGGTGTGTTTTCTGTGTAAGTGGTAAAATGAATGTAAAAGCACAAAGGGACGTAACCTGTAAGTGAAATTCTTCTATTTTTCAATCAGTTTCTTCTCTTTTCATCACAGATGAGCTCTACTTGGGTTTCATTTCTCTGAGTACACTTGGGGTGTTTTTTTCTTTTAGTATACTTGACCTCCAAAAGACACTGTGAGTAATAATGCAGATGAAAATAATGTACAACAGAAGGAAAAGACTGTAAAGCAGACTACATAGTGGAAGAGAGAGAGACACAAACAGAGGTCACTGAAGTGCGCATAAACCTTGCTATTCTTGCTTTTTGAGCCGAGAGAAGCTTCTTGAGTGCTACATGACTAAACACAACCAGTAGGTAACAGGTAAGATGTTGGAGATGCTTGCAAGGGGGCTTAAGCCGTGAGTTAGGAGTGCAAAATATCAGGGGTAGTGTAAGACTTAGAAACAGGAAAAGTGGCTTCTATGCTGGGGGTCAATCATGCATTTAAATGTGGATTTCAACCAGCTGCAAACATCAAGGGTGTGTCTGGGTGTGGGAAACGGATAAAATATATTTGTCTGTAAGCTCTGTAGTGTAGTGTGGAGAGGTGAGTTTCATTCAAGGGTGGTAGTGTGGTTAAAGCAGTGCAGCCTCCATGCCCTATTAGAGGATGTGTTTATATTGCTGCAGCAGTGCTAACACCAGCCTGTGAAGAACAGACTGCGCTGATGTAGCTGCAGTTTTTCTGAGGGTGACACCTGCATAACTGCAGAACAAACCCACCTGCCACTGCAATGTTTTCAAGACAATCTTTACGCTGTGTGATTCTTCTCTCAAACTCTCTCAGTGCCAGACATCAGTATGGCACTGAATCCCAGGAGCAAGGTCCCAGGCTGTTTCCTTGGCCCCAAGATGGGATCACAGAGAGCTATCACTCAAGGTGTGTGAAGGTGTTCCCCAGGCAGCCTTCTGTGACATCCTGCACCTGGTGGCTCCTATAAGGGATTCCTGGAGTCCAGCCCTGAGCTCCCTGCTGGGGCTGCAGCCCAGTGCCTCCCCTGCTGCCTCCAGACATCGAGCAGGCAGAGTTCATTGTATTTCAGCTGTCTTTCACAGAAGGCAGTTCTCATGTCTCACCTTCCTCCCTGAAAAGTGGGACAGCCTTTACTTGTGAGGGCTTTTTTTTTTTTCCACTCCTTTGTTCAGTCCTCATAAAGTTTTGCTTCCTAAACATCTGATTAGCTTCATGGCTCCCCTCTGGTGGACTCCTAGACTTCTTTGTCAAGAACTTGAAAAAATGTTAAGTGGAATTCCAAGTGGTATGTGCTACACATTAAAAAAAGCTTAATAGGAATACAATCAAAATAAATAAGAGACAGTTGGTAAGAAATACACATAAGATTCTACTTTTTGGCAGAGAGCCTTGTCATCTGCTAATAATAATCATCAGCTTTTACCCATAAAAAACTTTCAGATTTATTGGTGAGAAACTGACCACAAGCACACTTCCCAATCTCATGATGTGTCACACTTACAATATGAAGTCTTGTTCTGGCATTCATAACATAATTGTTTGGTTATTTTGGGAAACTTTCAGAGTTGTTTTAAATTGCCACATCATGGATATTGAGCCAAAGTTTCAGCAGATCTTTTTAATTTCACTCTAGCATTTCAACCATTCCTATTTTTTTTTGTATTTGTTCACGTTACTTTCTGTGATTTGAAAGAACTGAAGGGAAGGCACAAAAACCCCACCCAAAACTATGTAATTATGGGAAATTATTGACTACATAAAATATGTCCCTGTATGCCTTTTCAAGTGCATATTCTATTCCTTATGGAAAAATTCTCAATGTAGAAAGATTCAAGAGCTAAGAAACTTTTGCATCTTAATTATTCCCCAAAGACTTGCCTCTTCTTTAGAAGACTACGATGTCTTTAAAGAGATAATTTATAATTCAAGACTCACTAAGGCTAAAATTTTAATAAAGCCACTCACAAAAAATAAGATAAACACTTGAGATGGTGCGATCTATGGAGAATTCTATTTTCTAATTTTATTTTTAGTAATACTAAAATGGGAAAAGATTTGTCTTCATTCAGTTAAAGTTTCTGTCAGTATGAAATCTGATAAAAGAAGTAGTTTTCATAAATACTACAGAGAAGAACTCTTTTCAAGGGTAAAAATGTTGGAAGTAAACCTGCAGAATGTCTGCTGGAATTCTCTAAAGGCAAGGTTTCCTTTTGAAACCAGGAATTTTCCAAATGAAGCAAATGCATAAACAATCCTGAAACAGAACAAATATAAACACAGTCATGTGCTTATCCAGCTTGTGATGCCTTTGAGAAAAGGTTTTTTTCATGCAATTCATGTAATTGTTCAGAAAAAAAATATGAGAATTCCACTCTATTCTGGGTGGTTATTCAGATTTTTAATTATGAAAAAATGCTGGTGCTAATTCAATAGCACATTAATGAATTACTCAAATTTGCTTTAAAAAGACTCTTCTATGTACAGACGAAGTCATTTTATCGTCTGGGTCTCATTACAAATCTCATCCCAGACTGAAATGCTCTACATAAGTTTAATCTCTATGTTCTCACCAAATGGAAAGAAAAGTTCAAGACTGTATACAAGAAAGGCTTTTTCTTGTATACATGGAATCTGTTCTGCTAACATCTGGTTTGCTAATGAATTAGTAGAGCGACTTCTGAGATCCTTTCAAAATAATTGCTACAAAAGCAAAGAAAAATTTTACTTTGGGTATATTTCCTTGGTTAGAATGTATGTTTTGCACTAACTTTTAAATTTTTCCTGATTTTATTAGAGTAGCAGCTTTCATGTTTTTAAAATGAAAGACTGAATTAAACTGCATTGAAAATTTTGTGGCAAACTACTTGCCAAAAAAGTATATATTAAATAAATGAATAAAGACACTGTGGGTAGTTGATCCTGGCTGGATGCCAGATGCCCACCCACCCACTCTATAATTCTGTTCCTCAGTAGGACAGCTGGTAGAAAATGTAATGAAAGGCTCAAGAGGCAAGATAAGGGCAGGGAGAGAGATCACCCAGCAGTGATGGGCAAAACAGACTTGAGCTGGGGAAATTAATTGAGTTTTTTACCTATCAAATCAAATTAGGATAACAAGAAATAAAGGCTGCATCCTTAAAAGACCCTTCCTCCACCTCTCTCTCTTTCCTAGGCTTAATTTTGCTCCTGAATTCACCGCCCCCTCTCCACAGTGGCACAGGGGGATGAGAAATGGGGGTTATGAGCACTTCATCACATGTGGTCTGCAGTTCCTTCTTCCTCATGGGGAGGGCTCCTCACACTCCCACACACAAGCCTAATACAACATCTGTGACAATAAACTATGTAAACTCCATAAAATTAATTAATAATTAATAAATAAATGTATAAACACATACTTAGAGACTTACAAACTTTAGGTTTTGGTGAGTTTATAGGCTGATATGTTTCAAGGAAAATAATAAATGACAAAACTTCAATTTTGAGCTTTTGATAGGCAGGAATTTTATTACAGAGGAAATAATTTCTTTGTTTAAATGTTAACATCTTGTCACCTAATCTTGCCCACAAAGCTAAACATTTTGAAGTCTGTAAGAGAATTTCCCTGCCCATAGTGTGCCAAACAGGAAGAGGAAAAGCCACAGGAATGTACCTGCTAGACCTCACTCCTAAGGACTGTCCATAAAAATGTGTTACAAGGGGACCAGCTTTGCATGCAGCAATCGATGTGTGACCTTCTGAAACCATTGCAAAAGCACAGACACAAAAGCAGGGCCAAGAGTAAAGGTACATGACTGGCACCAAGCATTTCATGGCTGCTGCCACAGGGACTGAGCAGGACCTGTTTCAGCAGGTGATACAGAAGCCCGACCTCGCTGTAGCTAGAGGAGGTCTCCGACCTTCCATAACCAACCACAGAATAAAGCCAATGGCGCTGCAGAGCAAATGAGTGGGTCTTCAACACATGGCCAAGCTGTTGAGGGGCTAGCAGACAACCATTCCAAGTAAACACATTAGGAGTAGGAATTATTCATGGGGTCCAGCAAATGGAAATAGAACAAGGATTAGAGTAAGTGGGCACCTGTATGTCGAATGACTACACCAAGGAATATATAAAAAAAAATAATTGCAATGTGGCAAACAAAAAGCCCCCCTCCCCCTCCCAACATCATCTTACTCAATGATTTTTATCATCTAGTAAAGTTATGAATATTAGCATTGTGTGGGTTGACCTTGACTGGCCACTGGGTGCTCACCAACCTGCCCTCTCATTCCTACTTCACAGGATTGTAGAGGAGGGAAAAGTGACAGAAATATTATGGGTCAAGATAAGGACTAGGAGATCTCTTCCTAATTACAGTCAAGGCAAAACAGACTTAGATAAGTTAATATATTGCTAATTAAAGAGACCATGATACCAAGAAATAAGAACAAATATTAAAAAACAACTTTGCCCCACACCCCTGTTCTTTCTGGGCTGAACTTCACTCCCAAATCCTTTACCTCCTCCCACTGAGTGGCAGAGAAGGTTGGGAAATTGAGGGTTGCTAGCAGTTCTTACATGTCTGGGCTGCTCCTTCCTGATGCTCTTCCCTTGCTCCAGCATGGGTTCCCAGCCACATGAAATAATCCTCTCCATAGGGTGCCGTTCCCCGGGAGCAGACTGCTCCAGCTGGAGCCCCCGCCGAGGGGTCACAGGTGCTGCCCGTAAACCTGGCCCTGTGTGGGCTTCTGGCCCTGTGTGGGCTCCTCTCCCAGGGCTGTAGCTCCTGCCAGGGCCCTGCTCCATCAGCCTGTTCTCCACGGGGTCACAGCTTGCTTCAAGGGGGATCTCTGCTCCCCCACGGGACCCCACGGGCTGCAGGGGCACGGCTGCCTCACCATGGGCTGCACCAGGGGCTGCTCTGGCACTGGAACGCCTCCTGCCAGCCTCCTGCGCTGACCGTGGGGTCTGCGGGGCTGCTTCTTTCGCCTACTCTCGCTCGGCTCTCGGGGCTGCTGTTGTGCAGCCTTGATTTAACCTTTCTTTGATGCAGTATCCCGAAGGTGCTGCCCCTGTTGGTGGTGGGCTCAGCCCTGGCCAGCAGCAGGCCCGTCACGGAGCGGGCCGGCGCTGGCTGTGACGGCCTGATGGCAGCTTCTCACAGAAACCACCCCGACGTCCTCCCCACCCAAGGAGGTTACCAAAACCTTGCCATACAAGCCCAGGACAAGCTTGAGGGTTCCTTGTCTGAATGTATCCTGCCAGCTCCCCCTCAGAATCAGGACTGGGAGATCAGAGATGTCATGCTTTGGTGATGAGAAGTAGCCCCTGCAAGGCAAGTGGCCATGTCCTCTCCCTCCTTCATTCGTGATATGAGGTAATTTGAATATAATTGAGAGATTGTTTTTTCACGTGACTTTTTTTATTTCCACTTGCAGTTTCCACAGTAGATTATTGTGAACACAGGCATGTGAACACAGACATGTTCTTAACCCTATTCATCTCCAATATCCAATAGCTCCTTAACTTCATCAGTGTTCCTTTCTCATCTGCTGAAAACTGCTTTGTGTCAAGTGGTGTCTTACAGAGTTGAACAGTGCTCAGCTGGAAGCTGCTATTCCAGCAAGCTGTCTGCCTGGACCTCTTCCACAGAGGTCATCATCCAGCCTTGTTGTCATAGCACCAGCATGTTGACCTTTTTTTTCTTATTCTTGTGTATACTGGAGACTTCCTATCTAGTTCTGTGGACAGAGATTTTTGCCTACAACATGATTCACTGAAGATAAATATGAATGTGTCATAGGTCTGTTCTGAGGAAATCACCTCATTATGCCATTTTCTTAACAAAAAAAAAGCTGTTTTCCTGTTCAATGGTTCATTGCCCTTCTTGTAATTATTAGGACAAAAATACAAATTGTGCAGTGTAAACAAAATGTCTGTGGTAGAAAAGGGAGAATTCATGTTTTAAATTAGGGCCAGAGACAATATGCTCTCTGTATGTATAAATATTTGCCAAAAGACTTTCACTTCTGAGATCTCATCTGAGATAAGAAGCTGAGAGAAAAAGCCATGCCGCTGTAATGTCAGGTTTCATTGCAAATTGGAAAAATAAACAAGTCTGGACTTAGTCAGAGTTACTGCTCGCACCAGCTGCTGTGACCTTCTACTAAAACAGGAATGACACACCACGTTTTTCAGATTCTGATGATGATTACAATTGAGTCAATACATAGCTGGATTCATACTAGTATTCAATTACCAAATAATTAAATTTCACAGAGAAAGTATGCAAGCGAAAAACAGTCAATGCTGACATTTTTAAATCCAAGAAGTCCAAAAACTCAGCTGCTGTTGAATTTTAAACATCCTTTACAGACTAAATTAAGAGAAAGTCAGCAGAGCAGACAGAATATTTTAGAGTTGCTTCAGATCTGGAGGCAACATTGAGACACTTATGCTTCTGGATATTTTGGGTTTTATGCATTCACACCTTTTTATTTTTTTCCAGCTGTAGGTTTTCCTATATGGAAAAGTAGACTGTTGATCAAGTATCTTATTAGAAGACTTCTTAGGCATTGCATATGGAGAAGTTTATGATCTGTTTCATGTGCTTGTTCTATCACATAAATATAGACATGTCTACATGTCACTTTTTGGATAAGGAAAAAGAATGTTCAGATAGCTCCCAATTAAGAGGGCTTCAGGCAACCAGTTAACTCGATTTCTACGTGCTGGAAGGCTCCCCCTTGAAGCAGGTGGAGACAGAAGAGGGCTTAGCACATGTTACCTGACAAGATGGTCTTCTTTTGCAGTGGGACAAACACTTAAAGACAGGAATGCCAGTTCCAACTGGTTCTGTGGGAGCCTGAGAGAACAACACAATTTTCCTTGAAACTTTAAATGGATGATTCCAGTTTTTCACTGTGGAATACTCAAATATTATTTGAGACAATACACATCTTGAGTTCCACACATCTGCTTAGCTTTGGGTTGCAGTATAGCACCCTGCTACCCCACAGCCAGTCTGGATAGTTCCCTCAGGTCAGTCTTTAACACAGACAGCCACAAAGCTGAAAGCTACAAACTCCAAGCACTTCAGAAAGCAGAAGAAATCTGGAGATCTTAGAAGTCATCTCAGTAGCATGCTCTGGGATATGGCTGGAAAGTTCATGTGACAATAAGATCACTTAAAAGACAGAAATCTGTAGAAATTATTTTTATTAAAAATAATTCCTTAGCTCTGGGATTTGGCTTAATCATAAATAGAGTGCTCATAACCTCTGAACTGTATGAGAAACAAACATAGACAAAGAAGTTAATGTTTATTCTACTAAGGATGTGAATTATTGTCCCTTTGCTCCCAGGACTTTTTAAAACTCCTCCTACAAAACTTGCAGTTAATACCTGGAGCTAGTAATTTTTAACAAAAGAACATCAGACAGGTCAAACATATTGAAGTGATAGCAGTAAAGAATAGGGGGCACCTTATTTACAGAGCTGGACAAGGTCTGGAGAGAAAAAGATAAATTAGAGATAAATGGATAAGAAATGGCCATTATTTTCTAGGCTACTATAAGACCCATGTTTAAAAGCAGGCTTCCAAAGTGATTTTGGCTTGGAAAACTTATGTAAGAGGTTGTGCTAAAGAACTTGTTTTCCTGTTTTTTTGTTGTCTCAGCTACAGTGGAGAAGAAATATTTGTGTTTTATGACATTCTGTGCAACTTCTGCAGTTATATTTTCAATGGATTTCATGAAGGATACTTTGAAAGTTTTTCTGCAAAAAAGAAATAAATTTAATTAAGTATACAGCTGATAATCCTTTTACAAAAGAAAAATAACGTATTATTTATCCCACTGGTAGGGAGAATGACATTTGGTTTTCATTAGAACAAGAGAAAGTTTAGAAAACATTTCTTCACACATCTGATAATCATTATTAATATTATTGTGATGATAAGTCCTTGGCTGGAATTTCAAGGTAGATTTACCAACATTTATCTCTTAAAGGGACCAGCAAGTAGTCTGGTGCTTCCAAGCTTCATTTTGCTCAAAATCAAAAAAAAAACCTTTTTCTTCAAACCTGCCTGTGGAGAATCGTACCTGACTCCATATTTATGTGTTTGGCCATTTTACAAAATCGTTGTGAAAGTTTTGGAGTTGTTTTTTGTTGTCAGGGAAAGCAGGGCCATTTTTCCTCAAGTTTGTGTTTCTGAAGAGTGACCCTCTGATGAGACAGAAGTTGCATGATTTCAAGGTCAGTCAAATGCCTGACTTGTCCCCGGAAAGCAGAATAAAATGCTTCAAAAGAACCAGGTGCTAGAGAGCTCCCCTTATATGTCAAACCATTCCCTGGTTTGTTATATGATGTGTTTTCCTCTTCCTTTACTTCCATAGCCGAGAAACACTTTTTTAGATGTCAGTGGGATTCCATTCCTCCTGCTTATGGGATTTTGCAAGGCTAGAGCAGCTTTCACACTCCCAGAGCCTCTCAAAGCCAGAGTTGTTCTGTCCTTCTGGGCTAAGAGGAATGAGTGTAAGGCAGGACTCAGCATGCAGCCCACCCAGTTCTGCTGATCTGCTGGTTGCAGATCTCCCCACAGTAATAAGGAAGGTAGATTGAAACTGCAGCTGATAAGAACTGAATAGCTGTGTTCCTCCTGTGGTATCTCCTCTGTTTTACATAGTATGTTTGATTTCTGCACCTTGCATGGAGCTCGATTTAGTGTTTGCTGGGGTGGAAATTGTAGGAACAAGCCCTGTATGGAAACATGTGCAGGATTACATTTTTCATGGATGTAGGTGAGGGTTAGGTACTTTTCTCTTGGCTGAGACCAAGGTGTTACTGATCCAACAAAGTAAATCAGATTTTAGATGCCTTTATAGCAAAATTTGGAGTGCCTGTGAAGCTTCAAGTTAATTGGCAGCTAAATGTAGGTTTTCTGAACAGCAACACTGCTTAGGTATCTGAAAGCCATCTTGGACTGAGGGTAAGCTGTTTGAACTAAATGTTTGCATTAAATCAGATGGGAGAAAAGGTTTCCCTTCAAAGACATACCCCATGTTGATATTGACCTGCTTAGACTTCTTAACATTTTATTACTAAATCTTCCTCAGACAGCTTGAGCATTTTTGAAAATTAACTGTTCTTTAAAAAGAAGTGTTTGGTTAACTTGCTAAAGTTAACCAACCAAAAGTTGTTACAGATAATTTGCAGAAGAGTACAGCTAGGGACAGGCAAGGTCATGAGAAAAAAGTAGATTTTGCAGGATAAGAACCAGTTTGGGAGACCAACACAGAACTCTCTGGGGAGCTCCCTCTGTTCCTGGCTCCTGTGTGCAAAATAAAGTGCTGCTAGGTGAGAGAGTTAGGCTATACATTTTGGAACAGATTGTTATACTTCATTGATTTACTCTTTGCACGTTTTTTATTAAATACAGTATAGATAGTTCAACAAGACATGTTTAATTTAATCAAAAGGGTTGAGGACTGAATTCTTTCCAGAGGCCAGATGTCCAAACCATCTGATTGGCCTGACTTGTCTGACCCAGAGCCACACACTACTACAGTGAGTCTTTACAGAGTATGGAAAAACTGTGCAAGGTCTTTTGCTGGTTCTGCTGACTCTTAATACAACTATCTAATTAAGGAAGGGAAAAAATAGAAAGAGGGAAAGAAG
>VZTR01006557.1:95677-119370 GCA_013400775.1 Chaetops frenatus | reverse complement strand
AGGGGGTTGGAATGAGATGGTCTCTAATGTTTCTTCCAACCCAAATCATTCTCTGGTTCTGTTAGTCAATTAAGAACTTTCACATGCACAGCATGAAACTGTTGACTGACTTCTTTCTTTATTTTTAGTAGGACTCTCTCATAGCCTTTCTGCAAAACAATGCAAGTCTATCACTACTTGTTTCTACTCCGTTATTTCATTTCCTGAACTTGTTGCTGTGACCCTATGTCCCAGTTGCCCATGGGTTATGCTTCATGAACATGTCTTAAGCTATCCTGAAGACCCTAATTCCCACTTCCTTGTACTCTACCAGCTGTTAATCAACATGGTATCAGGAATCACAGCTTACAGAACTGATCCCAGTTTGACATATTATTTTTCACACAGCTTCCTCCAAATTTGATTTCTTAATCAGTTCACAATAAACACTCTTGCAAGAAATGTCTTTAGATGTTAGTGTGGTTGTCTTTCTTTCATTGGTTTTTTTTTGGGCTTTCTTCTTTGGTTGTTTTTTTACCAATATAATTTTGAGACCTCCAGTGAATCTCTTAGGTAATTTGTTTGTTTCAGCCTGAAGTGAAAATTTTTCCAGCTTCTTTCCACATATTTCCACAGATTTTCCTATGGAAGTTCCATGAAGCTGACTTTCTCCCTTACAAGATTAATCAAGCAGACATGTCCTGCTAGGTGTCAAATAAAATCAAGGCACTTATGTTAGCCTCTGTATTTCAATTAGTAACAACTTTCAGAAACTGTGTTGTGAAATCAGTATTTAAAATATCAAAGTTTAATTTCATGTTTGTATTCCGGGCTAAATTTCTTAAGATAATGCAAATTAAATATTGTTCAGGCTTGCATAGAATAGGATCCATTGCTTCCTCCTGCTCAGTTCCAGAAAATGTGGTCTCAGTCTGACTTTTTCTTTTCCAGGCTGCATGGCATACATTACAGTAACTTTTATCTTGTTACTCTCTGTGATATGAAATTTGTATCATCTGTTCCTAGAGTTTATACCATAAGAACTCTTTTGCAGTTTATTTTCCACACAAACAATGAGTGACTTGGAAAATGGGTTATGTCACTTCCTACTTTCTTGAAATATGGACCCATGTTTGTCTGCTTCTCAAGTAGGTGTGTTAATTATGGTCTGCTAATCCAGACAATTGTAAAATCAACTGTCTAGATACTACTAGCAAATTATCATGAGTATCCATCTTCATTTTGAGTGTTCAGAAGAAAAACCTCACAAAGCAAGAAAATCAAGACTTTAAACTTGTTAATCCTGTCATCCAACAGGCTTCAAACTCCAACTGCAGATTTATGCCCAAAACTGCTCTTGCTTCAAAGCTTATATTAAACTTCACCTCACTTTGCCTCTTTAAAAATTATAACCATTACGCCAAATTAGCCTTCAAATGCCACTAGATCCTCAGTAGAAAATAATGTAAACTTCTGTGAGCAAAAGCAGTCTTTTGTGGCCAGCAAACACAGTTGCAGAATGTTACAGGTGGAAATATTAACACTGGGCTTACTCCTTCTTTCAGTGAAAATGGATTACTATCATTATTTTACAGATTTTTACTGCAGTGCTATGAATGTCACTCCATCATTCAGATGCAGCCCAGAAAGCCAAGTGTGTCCTGGGCTGCATCCAGAGCCCCGTGGGCAGCAGGGGAGGGAGGGGATTCTGCCCCTCTGCCCCGCTCTGGTGAGAGCCCACCTGCAGAGCTGCCTCCAGCTCTGGGCTCCCAGCACAGGAAGGACATGGGGCTGTTGGAGAGAGGCCAGAGGAGGCACCAAGGGGATCAGAGACAGGGAGCACCTCTGTTATGAGCAAAGGCTGAGAGAATTGGGATTGTTCAGCCTGGAGAAGAGAAAGCTCTGAGAAGACCTAATTGTGGCCTTCCAGTCCCTGAAGGGACCCCACAAGAAGGATGGAGAAGGACTATTCACAATTGCACGGAGTAACAGGACAAGGGGGAATGGTTTCAAATTGAAAGAGAGTAGATTGGATATTTTAGAAGACATTTTTTGTGAGGGTGGTGAGGCCCCCACCGGGTTGCTCAGGGAAGCTGTGGATGCCCCATGTCTGGAGGTGTTCATGGCCAAACTGGACAGAGTTCTGAGCATCCTGGCCTAGTGGAAGGTGTCCCTGCCCACAGAAGAGGGGTTGGAACAAGATGATCTTTAAGGTCCATTACAACCTTCTGTGACTTTAGCAAANAGGGGACCGTCTCATCATTCCCTGTTGCTCAAGTATGGCTATGCTATGACTATCTGGTCAAAAAAAAACCCACTACAGTCTCAACCTTGCATTGTGCCTATCCTAGTAAGCATCCCGAAAAGTGACACTGCACTGCTGTTTCTAGAAGGTTGCTAGAAGTCTGCATGGAGTCCCACAGCTCTGTATGAGATTGGTGTCCTGGCTTTCACCTCCAGTTACTTGGAGGCTTGTACATCAAATACCCGTGTAGGCAGCAGCGTAAACATAGCTGCTAGGCAATACACAGTCATATCCATTGTGGTGTGGTTCTTCTCATGAAGTACTCATCTCAGAAGTACTCTTTTCAAAATATCAATCACTTCCTTCCTATTTTATTTAAATGGCAGCAGCTGCCAAGTTTTGAAGTGCTTGAAATTTGGAAAAAAAAAAAAATAGAGTGCCAAGTAGTTCTTCAGTAGTTTTGGACTTCTAAGCAGAGTATTATTGAAGTTCAAGAATACTTCATGTTTTAAGAATGTTTTCTTGTGGTTGAACCAGCATAAAATTTTTTTTGCCTGCCTTATCCTACTGTACACAGATTTTTTTAATCTCTTTGCATTTTTTTTTCATTTTCATTAGCAGCCTCTCTGCTCTTTCTTAACATGGAGCTCTCTCTTTCATAGTTGACTGGGCAGTACAACAGTCCTAGTATTAGTCCTCTTCTTCAGCCACAGGATTTTAATCCACTGGGATTCACTATTATCAATATGAAGTACCTCTCTCTAGTGTGTTTCTTAACACCATGAAGAGTAACTGCTCCAAGAATTTGCACAGTCTGCCAGCTCTGAGCAGTCTGAGACCCATCTTAATGGTTTCATGATGACTCCACTTCTTACTCAGAGTTTCTGCAATCCTAGTTTTTCCTATATCTTCTTCTAAAATTACATACTGATTCACGGAAAAGACAACTAACAGATTCAGTTGCAGACAGGGCAGAAAGTCTGAAAAACTACAACAGGCCACATAAAGAATGATTTACTTCTTATGGAATTTCATATTTTTGAGAAAATACTCTAGCAATGGGCTATTCCAGCTATTCCCGTGCCACCTGATTGACAATGAAAATATTACATTGAATTATGACACAGGGACTGAAATTTTAGACACTGTAAGGTGTTAACTCTTGAATCAACTTGTCAGAGAACTGGCAAGAAGAAAAACAAAGCTGGATTAGCTGTAGAAAATCCAAGCAACCTGGCTCAGTCCATAGGCCTCAGACATCTGTAGAACTTGGCAGAACATGCTCAAAAGCAGTATTCTTACAGAAGGGGAATAAAACGCCTGATGAATTAATATTTTATTTAAATGGGCTGGATTTGGGTGCACTGATCAACATAAAAATAATTAAACTTGTTAGAGGGAGCTTGGGAATAATAGGTCAAAATATAAATCATTTGCAAGCATCATGGATATACTATTTATTGAAACAAGTAAATGTTTATGGCAGATGAATGAGGACTATAAAGACAACACATGCACACACACACACAAAAAGCAACTGGGTTCCACAGCAGAGTGTTGGTTATCTAGTTGTAAGACAAGGAATTTTTAAGCACAAGAACTAAACACGAATGAAACTTAGAGACACCAATAAATTTTTGAGAAATTAAACGTAAAATCACTATAGGGCAGAAAAAGAGAAGACTTAAAAACGTACAGACATTTTGTTCTGGAAGCTGAAGCTGACACCATGTCAAGGAAGCTGTGGNAAAAAAAAAAAAAGTAAAGGGATGCTCTATTAAAAGAAATACCTATAGTTGTAAAGTATTGCATTGCTCAATGGTTGAGCAGTGTTGGCTGAGAATAAAATTTTGGTTTTCTCAGAAAACTGCTTTGAATGAGATGCTGAACAGCAAAAACCTTTCAGGCTGAGCTTGAAAAGAACAAGACGTGAAAGAGCTGAGTTGGCAGCAGCAGCGCGGAACTTCCAGTCAAGCATGCCCCGGCAGAAAAGGACTGGCTGGTGTCAAGTGTGGCCCCAGGTTCTCAGTGGGCGTCCAGGAACGGAGCAGGAACCTAACTATCCCAAAGTCTGATGGCAGTGCCAGGTAAATGTATGACTGCAGCAATGAAAAAGAGAATCTGCAGAGAGCAAACAGGCTTCATCCCCAGGAAGAGACAGCACTAGTTTTGTAGGAGTTTGTGCATCACCAGCATTACTAGTTTACTCTGAAGCAATCAGACGCCTAAAGTGAGTCAGTCATACACCGCAGTCGGAATTACAAAAAGCTTTTTTCAAGGTCTCCTGTGAAAGCTTCTGAAAGAAACTAAATTATCATGGGAGGGTAATGGTGACTAACAACCAGCTAAATGTTAAGAAATAAATAGTAGGAATAAATTGTGGTGTTTCACAATGAAAGGACATTGTCAGCAAGATCTCTCAAGAATTAATGTTGACCCTCTCGTATGTGACCTAGACGAAAGGGTTGAAGAGTGAAATGAGAGCTTTTGCAAATGGTATATAAAATACTTGACATTTTTCAGAACAACTTCTGGCAGCAAGTCTTACTCTAAAATTTGCATGGTATGGAGTGACAGAGTGCTAAAATGGCATTCAGTTGTGACAAATGAAACATAATATGAAGAATATGTGAGTGAACATAACGTGAATTTGTATGTGAAGAAATTGCCCTACCTGTGTTTTCTAGGTTAGGTATAATTGTTCAGGTCATATATGTTAGAGCCATTAGTTCTATATGCAGAAGCATCCCAAAAAGGCAAATAAAATACTGGAACCCATTAAGAAGGGAATATTTATGGAAAACGTCTTTCAACAGATCATGTGGTTTTAATCTAAAGCTTTTCTTTGGTGTTGTGGCTGCAATAGTATTCCTACAGTAACATGAATTGGAAAAGACCTGAAAACAAACAAAAATTATTCTGCAATTGTGTAGACTCACATATTTCATTATGAATAATAAGTGCAGTTCTTGTTCTCTCATACAACAAAAAAGACAAATCAAAAAAGAAAGGAGGATGGAGTCTCTGTCACAGGAGACTTATCATCTCTTTTACCGGAAAGACATAACTGGGGATGGAGATTTGTAAAATTTCCAATGGACAGGAAAAGGGGTGACTAGGAAATGAACGTGCACTGTTTCTTAGGACAAAAAGCACGTGAAACTCTTGGACATCAAATTTAAACCAGACAATGGAAGCATTTTCCTACAGAACTCATCATCAAGCCGTGGCACAAATTGCCATAGGAGCCATGGGAAAAAAATATTTTAATGAAATTGGGCAGAGCTTAGAGCAGCTCATGCTGGGTATGTCCACTGAGGGCCACTGAATGTCACTGATGGAAAGCTGCCTCCAGCTGAGGAAATCCTTGGATCACTGATGTCAGAAACTGTGTTAGCAAGCCTAGGCAGCATCCATTTTCTACACGCTTAGTACTCTTTTCCAATGATTAATTACTTGAGACAGGATAATAGAATAATTGCAGCATTATGGCCCTCAATCTTCATTTTTTGTTCTCCTAGGTCTGTTTCAGTCCTATGCTGGGCAAAAGCAGAGATTAAGTTTTGTCTTGGCCTCCTTGCTGCCACTCATCAAATGTGGGATGCCGATAGTGAGATGCTTTTGACAAGACCTTAGTTAGGTCGTGATGGATGTAGTGAGGTTATTTCTGGATGTCTTATTGCTGTCATTTCACCTCCACAGCTTCTCTGAAGCTCTTCTCATTACTGGAACTTGCCCTACCCAGTTTCCTCAGTTTGGCATGTATATGGCCCTGCTGAGTCAGGACCAGGCCACCCAAGCTCTCCAAATGTCCCAGAATCCCAGGACTTTTCCACTAGGAAGAACAAAACCTTTCAGGCCCTGTGTTCAGAAGGGTGTACAACCCAAGAAGCCTCTTCATGAAATGGGGGATTTCCCTGCTACACCAAATGAACTCTCAAAGCAGCAATATGTACAAGGACACACAAAAGGGTCAATCCAGGTTAGATGCAAGCCACCCTTTGGGAGTGGGAAATTCAGATATGGCCATATAAATTCAGTCCATTCCCTAAGCATGTTATAAATCCTAATTTAAAAGTGTATCATCATCAATTAGAAAAAGAGTGTCAGCATCATAGAAGGTAATCTTGACACAGAATTTTTCTTGAACATTCTACTTCACATGCTCCTACTGTTTCAGGCTTGCTATACTAAACATCTCTCTGCTCAGGCTGTTTGAGGACATTTATAAATCTGTCTTGTCAATTCTTCTTAAATTTCCATTTTAATGATGGAATTGTTTTAAGTTTGAAGATGAAAATACCAAATCAAACACCTGTTTTGAAAATCAAAGAACAATTTAGTTTGGAAAAGACCTCTAGGATCACCAAGTCCAACTGTTAACCTACCAGTGCCAAGTCCACTACTAAACTGTGTCCCTGAATACCACAACTACAAGCTTTTTGAACAGTTCCATGGATGGTGATTCCAGCAGTTCCTTGGGCAGCCTTTTCCAGTGCTTGTCAACCCTTTCAGGGAATAAATTTTTCCTAACATCCAGTCTAAACCTCCCCTGATGGAACTTGAGGCTGTTTCCTCTTGTCCTATTTCTTGTTACCTGGGAGAAGAGGCTGATCCCCACCTGGCTACGACTCCTCTCAGGGAGTTGTAGAGGAAAATAGGGTTCTCCCTGAGCCTCCTTTTCCCTAGGATAAGCAAGCACCCCAGATCCCTCAGCTGCTCCTCATCAGACTTGTGCTGCAGCGTCTTCTCCAGCTCTGTCGCCCTCCTCTGGACATGCTTCAGAGCAAAACAAAACAAAACAAAACAAATCAAAAGGGGAAAGAAAAAAAGAAACAACAACAACAAAACCAAACCAAAACAACAACCAAGACCACAAGATTCAGATGGGTAAGATGTGGATCATTTGTAAAGCAAAGAGAAAAATGTTTATGAAATTTGTGAAATCCCCAAAATTCATTTATTTTTTTCTAAGGAATTGTAGCAGCTCTTCTCTAGCATCCCTGGCATTGGAGGGAAGGAAAGTGATTAATACCTCTATTTTTAAAACTCTGTGAATTAAACATGTAGCCACAGTTTGACTTCCTGTTACTAAGATTAAAGCAAAAAAAGTTATTAAAACAGAGAATGAGTCACTAATTTAAGAAAAGGATAAAGAAAAAGCAAACCTCATACTGAGATTCATAACTTAAAATGTCATTTTCAACAAGACTCATAATTTCTCAGCTGCAAAGCTGAGTCTAGTTTCTCTTGAAAAATAAATGTTGATTATGAATTATGAGAAGTTTGACCTACAAAAGTAATTTGAAGAAATTTTGGTTGCTCAGTTCAAGTACAAGTACTCTGAAGGAAGATAACACCTCTCAAAGGTAAAGAAAACTAATGCAAAGAGCAAAGTGTTGTGTTCTCTTTCCACCAGGTAGGAAAGATATTGATCAACGACCTTAAGCTATGGTATTTCATGAAGAAATATTGAATAGAAGCACTTCAGAAACTTGTCTAGAACACTCATGTTATTTTCACAGCTTGGTGTGATCAAGCACATGCTCACAGGCTCTCTGTCAGAAATAGTGTAGATATATATGATTATGCCTTGAGGAAGGATGTAGAGTATCATCTCTTGACAGCTGTTCTGGGTCTATGTATTTTTCTGAACAAAAAAGTATTGCCATTGTCTATATTCCCTTCTGAAATACTAGCTGTTTCCTTCCCTCATTTACTAACTACAAATATATTTTTAAAATAGCTCAATTTGCCTGTCATAATCCCTGCCAGTTGTAATTGAATTGGAACCTTAGCCACTATGATTTTTTTTTCAGTAATCTTATTCCTTTGTACTTGCCCTTAGTTAAAATAATCACTGGCTTCAGAGAGGCCAAGGCAGAGTTCTCTCTGTATCACCATCAAAAGAGGGAAGACAACCACAATACTGTCTTTACTTATCATTGGCTTTTCCAAGCCAAACAGCTTCCATCTCAGCTCCTACATTTAAATCCTCCTTGACAAAAGTCTTTTTTCTAGGTAAATCTTTTATTCCCTAATGGGGTTCAGTAATGAGTGAAAGACTCTCTCGGAATGGGATAGCAGTCTCCAGCAGTCTCAAGGAATTTCCCTGAAAATCACTCTTCTAATAGGATCAGTATTTACAGAGGGAGAATATCATGATCCAATTATCTAATACCATTCTGGAGTTGTTTTGTTTTTGTTGTTTGTTTGTTTGTTTGTTTGTTTGTTTGTTTGTTTTTTGGATGATGAAGATCACATTGGTTTAATCAAAGACTTGAAAATAGTTCATGTTGATGCTGTGTTAAATATGGCTTTGGCTCTTGGCCTGTCCATGGATTTTCTCTGTTCCCCACAAACATGGTCACTCCCCACCAGCAAACAGGATTGTCCACTGGTGAGCTGGTGTTGCCTTGGGGAGGTACATAAGTTGATGTTTATTGGAAAATCTGTGCTTTTTAGTTTGTGATTTTAATTTTGCTGCTCATCTATTCTTAACATGTTATCAATAATGACCTCAGAGGCTTGTGGGGTAGACTGTCTTCTCTCCTCTTTGTCTTCATCCAGTACTACATCATATACTGGGAGGTAAACACAGAATAGAATAGAATAGAATAGAATAGAATAGAATAGAATAGAATAGAATAGAATAGAATAGAATAGAATAGAATAGAATAGAATAGAATAGAATAGAATAGAATAGAATAGAATAGAATAGAATAGAATAGAATAGATCTGAGAGTGTCTGGCTCAAGCTTCTGGCTAAAATTGTGGTATAGAAGTTTGCCTGTGGTTAAATAATGGAGAATTATCTCTCCCAGAACAAGGATCTGAAGTGTTGCATATGTGTACATTAGACATGGCACGTGCAAGTGTCCTCCAGAAGATGTTAGGATGGTTCAAGTCTCCCATCAGGAGCAGGACCTGCAAATTGGAAGCTTCTTCCAGCTATTTATGGAAGGTTTCATCCAACACTACTTCTAGGTAGGGTAGTCTGTCAAGGATACCCATCAAGGTGTCCTTCCCTCTGGTTCCACCTTCCAAGCCACCCTCCAGAAAAGATTCATCTGCTTGAGCCATTCCCTCTTCACAGGGTACAGATCCATTCAAATATGCTGTGTATAATAATGTAGTGCTAGATGATTAGTCAAACGAGGCTAAAAATTAACATATTTAAACCTGAAAACAAGAAATCTGTTATGAGGGAACGGGAACAGCTTGTATATCCTTCCTTATGCTACTACTTCTTTTGATTTCTACTGAATAAGGAATTAGTTTTATTCTGACACTTTCTAAAGTATAATACCTATTATTAGGATTAAAACAGGGCATTTGCCAGCCATGTCATTCTTTCAGTCTTTACTTAGGGGAGACTTTACTAAATATCCATAGCTTTAGCCCACACATGGGACATGCTCTTTCAAATTTGGAAAGTATGGCAAAATCACATAGAATTAAATATAAAAAGGAAAACAGTAAGGGTCAGCACCTTTTCAATTAATTGTATATGTTCCTTATGTTGAAAGCAACTTTTTGAAGAAATTGGTGGGTACCTTCCTCTTTAGGACAGGCAATGTGAGCTATTTTGTAATCTCAGTTATTGTAGAAGCCATTTAGTTCCCACTCCTAAAAAATAATAGAGTTCAAATGGCTTGCTTTGTAGGGGTTTTTTCCAATTTCTCCGCAATAAGTTTTGAATATCTATAATCTGAGTATAAGATATTGAGTACCAGACTCATTAGGGACTGTTGTTCTGTTTCTGTTCCTAAAAATTGGCACCTTGGGAATGACATTCATTATTTTGCAATGACTTACCTAGACTGATTTATCTGTTGCGTGGTGTTAGCAAGTGAAGCTGAACACACTTGTTGAGTGATTCAGTGGCTGGACTGTAAATTACTGTGTGACTTCTTTATGTGTGGTACTGTCAATGTTTCTTTCTCCTTCTGTGCAACCACAAAGTAAAAATGTCCTGAAAACCTTATCTGGAGTTATCTGTAAAAATGTAATCAAGTCCTCTTTACTGAAGTAGATTAATTCTCCATTAGATTTTATCCTTACAAGAAAGAAGGTACAAGCCTTCTTCAGAAACTGTCGACCCAACACAGATGATGCAGAATTTATCTACTAGATGCAGGATGTTCCAACTTCTCATCTCAATTACTTTGAAAAACTCCTTGGAGCAACATTGTGTCATGGACTTCCCAAACTCACAAGTGAGCTATCGTCTCCAGATGCAAGAGTTGTGATAGTCATAATCTCACTTCTGATAAAAGCAACCATATCTGGAAAGTGGTAAAAGGCAATGTCCAGACTTTTTAAACTTCTTGTTTATTTCTTGTATCTGGCATGGTATATTTGTGTGTCTGTCCTAATGTATGAATGGGAGAAAGAAAGTTTTCACTGTGCTTTTTGCATTCAGGCCAGCAGTTTCTCAGGCACACACTTTTTTCTTCAAAGTTAAAAGCCATAGGAAGGTTGAGAAATTTTACTTTCTGTTAACTGCATTTACTTCTAAAATCTAAGTAGAGAAAATATCCTGGAAAATATTTTTCATCCTATCCAGTTTATCTAAAACATTTTTGTGGCCAGTTTTACACAAAAAGTAGTGCATTTATCTACTTTTTCATATACTGTAATTAGTGTTTCAGTGTCTAAATATAACCTGCATACACTTAAAGCGGTTTTGTCAAGATCTATCAGATTTAACAAACCATTTGCCCAAAACAAAAACAAATACTTGCTCTCTCAGAAAGGTATAACTTATTTTAGGGAGTCCTTTCAAGAGACCAATTGGAGATTTTTAACCACTGTAAACAGGCACAGTCCTTGGATTATTACCCACTATCAGTTCTCCTCACAGGTAGTGACAAAGTTGCAGTAAGAAGTCCCAGGGCATTCAAGAGAGATTTCAGGACTCTTGGGATGACTGGTTAAGGGATCAAGAGTGCAAGCACTATTCCCCTCTATCTTTCCAGTTAGATGAAATGATGAGGGAAGAAACGTGAAGACCCAGCAGATCGATACCTGGATCCATGACTGGTGTCACAAACACAATTTCAAGGGTTTTGACCATGTGTTGGGCTGCATGACACCAGACCTGATGGCAACAGATGGGGTACACCTGTCTCTACGTGGAAAAAGCACTGTTGCAGTTGGACAGGCTCATTGCAACACCTTTAAACGAAATTTGAAGGTGGAAGGGGAGAAAAACAGGCTCAATAGAGATAAGCCTGGGGGTGACAAACCTGTATCCAGATGGGGGTCTGGACTCTCTTCCCAGGTAACAAGTGGCAGGATGAGAGGAAATGATCTCAAGTTGCACCAGGAGAGTGATTAGATTTAGATTGGAGATGAGGGAAAATTTCTTCATGGAAAGCAAGCATCATCAGACATTGGAACAGGCTGCCCAGGGAGGTGGTACAATCACCATCCCTGCAGGTGTTAAAAGACACCTGTCTTTTAAATGTGGCACTTAGAGACATGTTGTAGTGGTGGACTAGACATTGTTATGGTTGGATTCAACGTTCTTAAGGGTATTTTTTCAATCAAGATAATTCTATAATTCTATGAAATTTCAAGTTATATATTGTAATTTCTACCACAGAGCTGGTTTTTAGTGCAAAACCAGACCTGCTTGAGCATCTTTCTCTGAGATTCAAGAGAAAAAAAGCAAGTTCTGAAAAAAATGAAAATTAGGCCTTATACTCTGACCCCTATCAAGAGATAAGAGCACTGGCACAAGCATTTCTTTCCTTCATTCCACACCACCTTTTCATAGCCTCAAGAAAAAGATATTGCACATACATTCCTTTGAACTAACTAGAACTGCACAAAAGGAGTAATTCATTCATCCCACCTGTGTTTCTTCTCCTAAGAGAAACAACTCTTACCATTCAAGTAATTTTTATTATGTAAATTAGAAGCATTTATATGCAAAAAAAATCTGCTTTAAACATTTCTTGGCAATGAACATTTAAATATTTTCATCTAAAGAGGAATTAGATGGAGCTCTGAGCAACCTGGTCTATTGAAAGGTGCCCCTGCCCACGGCAGTGGGGTAGGAACTTGGCCATCTTTAAGGTCCCTTCTAACTTCTTCTGTGATTCTATTATGATTCCATATACTGTTCAGCTCCAGTACAAAGATAAAAACTTGTAAATGGAGGAATTAGATAATGATGGTTTGTCTTTCAAAGAAATTTTAACCTTTTAAAAAAGGAATCTATCTGAAAAGGTAGCTACATCTAAACTCCCTTATATCTCCTAGTTGTTTGGGATTTTTTCTCAAAATTATATTTATCATTGTCTTTTACTGGAAAAAGTGTACTTACACTTGTGTGCTGCAGCCTGTTCTTCCCAGAAAAATATGTTATTATCTAGACAATATTTGTTAACATTTCTAATTTCTCTTGCTTTTAAGTCATTTTATTAAATTTATGTGCTTTACTTCCATTTATGAATGTCAGTTATTTCGCCCTATACAACATGATGCTAAACTTTCTATTAATCTTTTCAAAGACCATTCACAAATATTTCTGACAATTTTTCTGACAGTAGCTCTCTGTTTTGAGCTATATGTGTGCATATAGAATATGACAGGAACATTGCAAATTTAATTTCTGTTTCTATGATCTTTTTTAAAATTTTTATTTTCCCTTTTTAATTTTACATTTTTACCAGCTTCCTTAAAAAAATTTTAAAAAAAAGCATTTTGAACTGAAAAAGCAAAAGACCTGTTCTCAGTCAATCTCTGACCAAGCTATTTTTGTGTGAATGCTTGTGTGGCATACACTGAAAATTGGCGCACAGTATGTGAAGAAATTGATTGATGTAGACTCTCAGGCAGCAGTCTCTGTTCCACAAGTCATGGCTCTGCTGCTTTTCTATCTTCTTCCCACAATTAGAAAATCAGAGTGTGGCCATCTTAAAACAATGCTGAAAGCAACAACTTTGATTTCTTTCACACTGCTTAACACACAGGGAATCAAGACCCCAAAAAACAGGAAATGGATTAGCAACCTCTCAATTCATAAGCCACTGCAATGTCTGGTTTTACATAAACATCAGGGGCAGAGGGCTTTTAAATTCTTTATGGAGCAGTCCTCAAAAGCATGGTTGAGACATCTGTTTGCAACATACAAACAGTCATAATGCCAAAATACCAAAGCGAGTTACCTCCAGCTGCTCAGAACTTTCATCAAGACGTATTAAAGGGAGACACACTTGTGTGAGTAAGAGGGCATTTATTTCCCAGTCACAACCTCACTCGAACCTGGTCATCTAGGCTGTGAGAACAGTGTCTCCCAGTTTACTTTAACCTACCAGACCCCACTTCCATTTGCAGCAGGGACTGGCTCCTGGCCTCCTCGAAGTCCCCACTGCCTTTGAGTGGACACAGAGCAGCTGTAACTGAACAAATATTTGGCTTTTAACTCCCTGCAGGTCACGACCTTACTGTCCCAGGACAATTTGCAATAAGGCATCTCACATCTCCTGTGCCAGGGGGAAGAACACAGAAAAAATCCCCATGATTTACATTTCCTCTCCATATGACCTCCCCATCCTCTGCTAGATTTTTGAGTGTCTTGCCGTGACACTCAGAGGATGAGAGGTTTACTCCCTGGTATGTGTCTGCTATGTGGCCACCTGCCAGGCTGCGTGCAGCCAGTCATCACCAGGCTGGCAGTGGCTCCTCCCGTGTGCTCACCAGAGACAAGGTTTCTGCCTCTCTGTAGTGGAGACCCTCCTCCCCAGCACTGCTTAAGCACAGGTCTACATGCAAAGCCTCATTTTCCCCTCCACACCATTTACTTCGCTTTGAATGTCATACATGTCCACCTTGCAGCTGTCAAGACTATGCCCAGATCTGAGCTCTTCATTCCCTGAGCTCAACCCTCTGCTAAATTACACTTGTCTTAGGTTCACACTCTGTGTTGATCCCTCTAGCACATACTATATTTCCTCAACACCCAGAACTTGTGGAAAATGTTTGGCTCCAGTCGAGCTGTGACTGCAACCAACCAACACCAGCAGCAGGTCTGAACTGGTGCTTCCCGCTGGGAATGGGTGCAAAAGACACAGCATTCCCTACCTTCTGCCCTTCACCCAGACTGGCTGCTGCAAACAGGAGGCACGAGCATGCAAGAGGAAAGCTAAAGACAGAGAACTGGGTGGCATTTGGGTTCCCTGGGAGCAGACTTCTGGAAACAGCAAGCAGGGCTGGCAGCAGGGCTGAGAGAGCAGGTGTCTGCCTGCAGCCAGGCTGGGGCACAGGGTGTAGCTCAGGGCTGCAGGCAGGGACTATACAGGGAAGCCCAGGGCTTGGAAAGGACTTGAAACTCAGAACAGTCATAGTACAAAATGTGGACAAGGTGAAATGGATATGCACAGTTTACCTGAATTCCAGCTTTTTTAGCCTCATTCATGCTACCTTGTCCAATGGGATATCCCTGTGGCTTTGGGGATAGTTTTATCTTGAAGCACACATCAGATCAGCCAGGATGGAGGGCAGTTCTGGGAGGATGCAAAATCTCCCTTCCCAGGCTCCAGTACCCCCAGGAGTGATGCCAAAGGAGCTGCCACTTTTAGAGGGGAGGCAGTAGCCCCTTGCATTGCTGGTCTGGGCCCTGGAGTAAGTGGGACTGGCTGCTACCCCCTCCATGTGCAGGACAGGCAGCCTGCCTGTCTCTGCTCTTAGGCTGGCAAGAAAGGAATGCAGTAACTAAGTGTGAACTGCAGTGCTTTCAGTGCAGATAGTCCTACAGCTCTCTCAGGCTGACATCTAGAGTTGACCCAAGTAGTGATGTGTAAGGTGCTGCCATGTGCTGTAGCTTCCCTGGACAGTCACCTTCCCCTTGTCTTGAGACCATGGGTCACGTGCTAGGAGGCAAATCCAAGACCATAAGATGGGTCCTTTAGGGGCCCCTTTTGGGACTGGTGCTATTTAATTTCTTCACTAACAACTCAGATTAAAGGATTGAGTGCACCTACAGAAACTCTGCGGGTGACACCGAGCTGAGTGGTGCACTTGACACTCCTGAGGGACAGGATGCCACCCAGAGAGCCCTGGACAAGCTCGAGCAGTGGCCCATGGGAATTTCAGAAGGCTGAACAAGGCCAAGTGCTGGTGCTGCTCCTGGGTCAGGGCAAGCCCCGGTGCCAGCCCAGGCTGGGGATGAACAGATGGAGAGCAGCCCTGCCCAGAAGGACTTGGGGCTGCTGGGGCTGAGAGCTGGACATGAGGCAGCCATGGGCACTCCCAGCCCAGAAAGCCAAGTGTGTCCTGGGCTGCATCCAGAGCCCCGTGGGCAGCAGGGGAGGGAGGGGATTCTGCCCCTCTGCCCCGCTCTGGTGAGAGCCCACCTGCAGAGCTGCCTCCAGCTCTGGGCTCCCAGCACAGGAAGGACATGGGGCTGTTGGAGAGAGGCCAGAGGAGGCACCAAGGGGATCAGAGACAGGGAGCACCTCTGCTATGGGGAAAGGCTGAGAGAATTGGGATTGTTCAGCCTGGAGAAGAAAATGCTTTGAGGAGACCTAATTGTGGCCTTCCAGTCCCTGAAGGGACCCCACTAGAAGGATGGGGAGGGACTATTCACAATTGCATGGACTGATAGGACAAGGGGGAATGGTTTCAAACTAAAATAAAGTAGATTTAGATTAGATATTAGGAAGAAATTCTTTACTGTGAGGATGGTTGAGCACAGGTTGCCTAGAGAAGTTGTGGATGCCCCGTCCCTGGAAGTGTTCAAGGCCAGGTTGGATGGGGCTTGGATCAACCTGGTCTGGTGGAAGCTTTCCCTGTCCATGGCAGGGGGTTTGAAACCAGATGATTTTTAAGGTCTTTTCCAAGCCAAGCCATTCTTTGATACTATAATTATTTGGCATGCTATTAAGAAAAATGTCTGCATAGAGGGCGCCCTGTAGTGAGTGAGCATTGCTGGGATACGCAATACCTGAGTAGCAGCATTGAGAATAGCAGTTCTCAGTGAATATACTTTAAATCAGGAGTACAGTGAGAGTTGGACATCCTCTTAGTTCCAGTTACCAGGAATTTCCATTTGCTTTCCCTGGGGCTGCACTACATCTGTCTTACTCTACTTGGCAGACTTTCTTGGCAAAATATAATTCAGCATTATTTACATACAGAAGATTTCTGGCATATTGCTCTTTTTGAGAGTAGAGAGAGAGAAAACACAGCTAACTGCCATATTCCTTTAACAAATTATAAAGCATATTGTAGTTGGATGAGGTGAAATGGATCTGGTTCTTTTGAAGAAGCTTAATTCTGATTATTTCTGCGGCTCTTGAAATACAGTAGCTTCATGCCATTTTTATCTAAACCTTCCAGTATTGTCTAGACTCACTTCAAATTTTTACTGAAACAGCACAAAGGCACAGGTTTGTCAACACTGTGCTTCAATTAGAAATGGAAAGAAAAGAAACTGTTTGCTAGCAAGTTGTTTGTAATATTAAGGTTAAGTTGCTCTCCTTAGTGAATGTGACATCTTGGCATTGGTAACATTTAATTTAGAACTAATCCTTTAATTCTGCCACATGACAACTAAATAATGTACTTACTTTACTAACACCGGTGAGAAAAAAATTACAAATTTATCTTTTGCTTTTTACTACACTTTCATTACATTGATAATGTCAAAGTCATAGCACCATTAGTCTAATTGTATTCCTGTTAAAAAGTGTGCAACTGAAATGTTCAGAAGCATTTTATAAAATCATCATTGCTCAGAGTAAGCAACAAAGTGCATGGAAGAGCAAACAAAGGAGAAGGGACTGGCTATTTGTTGATTTTTAAAAGTTATCAGTTGCTTATCAGAAAAATGAAATGTTATTAAGCAATCAAAATCTCCAGTTGTGTATATATATCATTCTTCCACTTCTCCAGAAGTTGTGGATCCCGTGATTGATCAAGGTAAGGATGTCCTTTCAGTTTCATTCCTTTCAGTAACATGGAGATTGACTTTCTCAAGAATTCAGAGTTTTTAATTCACCTTGCTGCGTAAGTGCCTGAGGGTATCTCCCTTGACAAAACACATCAATAGTTCAACTGGATTTCTACTGAAATAATTCTTGGATGAGACAACCGCCACATATTTAGTGAAATATTTCAAATGTAGGAAACTGGTTTTTCCTCATCTTTTCTAGCTGGAAAATTTTTCACCTCCCTTGCTAAATGTGGTTGCTTCAAAGCAAGGATCTAAAGGAAAAATTATTGTTTTGAGCTTCCTCACCTTGATTCAGTGGTTTTAAAAGTGCTTCTTATACAGTCAGGCATATCCAGTTGCAACAACTATCAGTGGATACCCAATTCTAATGCAAAATTCATATATTTCAGCAGTGTGTTGAGAGTTCTTTAAAGGTTGAAGTGATGGCTTCCTTTTCTTCAGATTTAACACAGTGGACATGATCAAAGTACTTCCATATGCTCCTTTCAATTTATCTTTAAACACTACATTTCAAATCATAGAACAATAATTTCAGTGCAAGTACATTAAATTTGAGAGAGAAGAATGCTGGAGTTATATTGAAGTACTTCTGAAAAAAGGATAAAAATAATGGCAGCACTGTTGTAATGCCTATTCATTAAATCAGGAAATGCAAGACAAAATTCAAAGTTAAACACGTTAATAAGTTATGATCACACAAGACTAAAATATCTGAACAGCCTTAACTCAGATGAGCCAAGAATACTCAGAACCATGACATGGTTACAGTTCTGATATTCTGATACTTTAGGATTTGTGAACCAGAATAGATGCAACTAATATTTTTTTAATAACTTTGCAAAAGATGAGGAATGGCAAAAAGCAAGGGAAGAATATGAAGGCAGGTAAACTCTTCTCCACCCAAGAAAGGTAAAAGCTTAAAAATAAGTATTTAATAATGGACTTGGAAAAACATTGGTACTGGATAAGAATAGAAGGGTAAAAGACTCAGAGGCCGACATTGGAGTTGTGGTGGCAGAAGATGCCTGGACAGATTAAATGAAGATGGCAAGAGAATAGAGAATGGCAGTGGGTAGGACAGTAGAGACAAGTCTAACTCAGACTGCAATCCCTCCAGGGCCCTGGACACAAGAGTGATGAGTCTTTGCAGGCTTCTTCTGGCAATGAATCACTGTGACAACTCTTGGTAATGTGCATTTTATGCCTTCTAGCAACTGATCAGCACGTAAAATAACAGCTCCCTGATGTCATGATTGGTCAGCCTGATTGGAAAGGATCTCAGCTAAGAGCACAGGTCGCAGTGAGCATGGCCAGAGCAAGGTGGCCATTGGTCTGACCCCTGGTGCTGAAACTGCCCTTCTGGATGGGTGCTCAATTTCCTAAAGGGACAGAAAGTTAATGCTAGAAACAAATAGTACTGAGAAAAATGTGGTTATAAAGCTTTTACAAGAGCGTGTGTGTGAGCAGTTGCTGTTGTGGGACTTAGACAACTTGGATGTTCAAACCTAGGGGGGTTTTATGTACCCATGTAGAAGCCAACAGCATGGGGAGGATTGTGAGAAAGTTATTCTGTGTTCACCTCAGGCCTCACTTGCCCAAGTCCTTCAGTTGTGCTGATGGTCTAGACAGCCCCTCCCCAAATAAATACCATCATGTACCATGGACATATTAGATAAAAACAGGTTTTTATCAATAACGTGGACATACTCCTGTGTTTTGCTGACATATCTTTTGATCACTGGTGGAAGCTGAGGAGTACCAAAGGCAACAGCTGCTGGGCCCTCTTAGCGCTGTTTTGTTCATTGCCAGCCACCGGCCAGCCTCAGGTGCTCCTGACGGGGATATACACACCTTTTCCAAGTGGCATGTGGAGGTCATCACCAGCATTCCCCTGCTGCTTGTGTTCAAGAAGCTCTGCTTCTAAGAGACAGCCAGCCAGGCCTGTGTGTCCGTGACCAGGAGGAGCAGGTTCCAAGCATCGTACAGCAATGCGGAAAAATTTGTGGGCACCACTTTGAATTTCCAGTGTGTTGGAAATTATTATGCTTCAAGGGAAAAAGATCTGCATCATTTCCTGAAATAAAATTCTTTTAACAAAAACATATGAAAAAAATGTGAGGCCTTTGAGCTTTTGTCCCCATGGTCTGTGTGATGGAGGTTATCTCTAACATCATTGTTAAGCTTTCTGAGGTTTCTTGATGGTGGCACTCACACCCCCAACCTGCAAAAGGCAGGGCACTTTTTGATTAGCTGGTTGGGTGCTGAATTTTAAAAATTTCCAAATCCTACATATCCAAAGTACAAATATGTTAAGTATCCTGGATATGATGGCATTTCTGTAGTGGTGAGAAGTTTCAGGAAAGTATATATTACTCATGTTTACAAAAGAGAAAAGAAGCATAAAGTTTGCCTTCCAGCTACATGTACCAAGATGTAAGAGCCAAAATTGGCTCAGAAAATACAAGCAGAAATAATACATTATAATGCCATAAATATAATAATATTCATCAGAAATGTCTACCAAAGTCAATGACTTCATGTTGTCTTTCTTCTTCTCCTGATGAGTGCTGGCAGCAGTCCCACCCACAGATACCATCTCGACCTGCAGCAAAATAGCAACAGCTATTTCTCAATCCCACCTTCCCATTGCTCAAGCACCACCACAAACGTGACATCTTCAATTCAACCAGGAAACAGGGATTAAAGAGGAAAGTAGTTGTATTGTAAGTATAAAGATCCATCAAAAAAATGCCTCTATTTTTCTTAATGGAAACCACTTTCAAGTCCCTTGAATTTGGCCAATTGCTCTGGTCAAAAGCTGCTGTCAGAAGTGAGGCTGGAGCACCCCTGGCTGAGGCACAAAACAGTTTTGAATTGCTATAGTTATAAGATTTTCAATAAGTTATATAGAGATTTTTCTTCTTTGCCCCCTGCCTCTCTGGTAAACATGTCAGTAATTGAACTTTTCTCTCAGGAGAATTTAAAATAGAAAACAAACTTGAACACGTATTCATCATAGTTTGACATTTCTAAGGTTACTCCTGCATGCAAATGAAGAGATTTAGCAAAACTTTTGGGAGATATTATTAATTGACAGAAATTTTCCATACAAAGAAAAAAAAAGAGTAGTTAAAGAAGAATCTAATTCTCTTTTTCCTAATGGACTTTAGTTTAAACTTACTTACATGCATGTTTTCAATGCCAAATTGTCTTTTACAGCCACATATATTTCTGCTCCCTTTAAAAATCACATTTTTTTTCATTTGCTAATCTGACGATATTGCCAGAATCTTTTGCAACTTTGTTCTATATTTGGAGAACACAGCTTCAGAAATAAAACCGTGTGCATGCTTCCAGTGATGGAAGAGAATTTCAACCCGTTGTTATTTGCATTAAAACACTATTGTTCCCTTTATCTACATAGAAATTTACTATGTCCTGTTTGGTAGGGGCAAATAAACACCTTTATTTTGCTATTCACAGGGGTTTGTGTGCTGCTCAGTAAAGACAAATGAGCAATGAAAAGTAAAAATGTAAACATGTAAACTTGTTCCTGGACCTTAGATTAGTATTACCTTGAATTCACAAATAGGCTTTTCATTGGTTATGGGGCTGGTTCTCTGGTGTAGAACAAAACTCACCTAAGGTGACCTTTATGCTATGGTGAACCTCCGATTATGCACAGAAACACAAAGCTATTTAACAGATTCATATTTTTATCAACTTAATAACTTCCATGAAGCCCATTAGCAACTTCAGAGAGAAATCTTTGGAGAAAAACTAAAGCACATGACTTTGCAAGTTAAGAAAACCCCTGCTAGACTATGAGAACCAGCCATCCTTTAGGAAACTGGAATTTGTTTGGCCACACTGTGAGAGTAATGCAGGTAAGCCCCCTCTCGAAGGCTACCCGAGCTCGGCTACAGCTTTGCAGACGCTTTGCGTTGCCATTAGTGCAAGAGCTGTTACGGCGTCGATTTTGACACGCCTGTTATGACTAGAATTAGATGTAGAGACACGCAGATGCACACATTCATGGAGCCACAGGGCTGTGGCCACGCTTTGAAGCAGAGACCGGGAGCTCTCAGCGGAGACCCGGGGGCTGCGGCCGCCTCTCGCCGTCCCGCCCGGAACCCCGGGAGGAGCGAGAGGCAGCTCCCGGCTGGGCTGCGAGACGCAGGACGAGAAGAAATACAGAGAAAAGGGAGAGATCCAAGAGGAGAGCGGGGCGGGAACCCCCTCAAGCGGACAGGCACCCACTGATGACTAAGCTGCTCTGGCTGGTGGCCAGCCCAGCGGACCAGAGAGGCGCGTTGTCCCACGGCACCCTTCCAGGGTTTCCCTCATGACTCACGCCGGAGCATTCCCCGAAAACGAGCACGCCCCCGGCCGGGGCTTCCGCAGAGGCTCCCGGGTCGCTTTCCGTGAAACACTTCAGCAGGACCGGGGAACAGCTGGTGGCGAAAGTTGCAGAGGCCCCGGTGCCGGCCGGAGAAAGGCTCCGGGGAGTGAGGGAGGGAGCGGGGCCGTGCCTCCTTTCGGCCCAGCATCCTAGGCACCCTGGTCCCCAGCCCCTGGGGCAGATTGGCCCTCGACCTCCCACACGTCCCGGTCCCCAGTGCCCGGTGCAGCCTGTCCCGCGATGTCCCCCGCATCCCGGTCCCCAGCGCCCGGTGCAGCCTGTCCCGCGATGTCCCCCGCATCCCGGTCCCCAGCGCCCGGTGCAGCCTGTCCCGCGATGTCCCCCGCATCCCGGTCCCCAGCGCCCGGTGCTGCCCTGTCAGCTAGGCTGTCCCCATGGCCAAGCAGGTGCTCCTCGCCTGCACTCCCCGCAGCCTAAGGACGGGAAGGGGCTCCCCCGGAGGAAGGGGTTTGTAAGATAAAATGTGCACCTTCGAAAGAAAAAAACCCGCAACTGTAGACGGGGATGGAGAAACGACCACTATGCTCCACTCGCTCCCGCGCTAGCGCGTTAAAATGATGCACTGGAGATGTCCCTGCAACCTCAGTGTGGAGGGTATGCACACCCACCCCCGGGCAGACCCTCTGCAGGTGCCCCGAAGCATTTTTTTCTCGCCTTCAAGAGAAAATCGGGTTTTATTGCAACAGTCCACGCTGAAGTTGCACCCCACGTGGTTATGGGGAGGGCTACGCACACTTGTTTCAAGCAAGATTTTCTGTTGCAAAGCTTTTGTGTTTTCTTTTGTTTGGGGTTTGGATGATGCCTTTGATTATTACTCGTTATCCCTGTTTTATTTTCGAATCAGTGACACAACTTCAAGACTGAGTAATAATTATTTACAGTTCTGGAAAGAGGTGCAAGAGACGTCCAAATGAGCCCCGGTTATGGAATTGGAAACCTTTATTTCCGTAGGCGTACAGGTACATATATGAAGCCAGCAACGATCTGAAGCCCGGGAGGAGAAAAACAACGTGTAAAGACACCATGGATAATCACAACGGTAACCAACCCGTTTCTCTAGTGCTTCTGAAGCACGGGCATCCCTCTCTTCAGCTGCCTTCCGTGCCCGACCCGTCGGGTCCCGTAGCGGTGCAGCATAATTAACCTTTGGCTTTTTCTTACACAGTCCTTTGTAGCTTGATCATTCTTCAGATCGCCTTCTTACCGCGGGGATCCACCTACAATTTCAGCCTCTGTAACCACGGCAAGATACAAGAGGATCTACTAAACGTTTGGGATGCAGACTTAACCTTTACACAAGAGGTTGGTGCTTTCTCTGGTGGCATCGGAGGGAGACTGTCGGGCCGGCACTGCCTCCACGTTTTTACCCCTGACCACCGGCAGCTACTTTCTGAAAATCTCGGTTAGCAAGTCGGGAGTTGGCTAGTTTAGTAAATCGGTACCTGTGAAACAGGACCTTGAAGTTATGTCCAGCTCTCCTCCGGCGACCTTCCAAAAATGCGCTTCGCTGAAGCTGGGACTGGCAGGGACAGAGAGCAGGAGCCCGGGCGGCCGCTGCCAGAGCTCTACCCGACCCTTCCCAGCGCCTTGCAGACCCGTAGGACTGAAAGTTGCTTGTATAATGCTCCACCGACGCTGAAGATGGTGTCACGGTTGCAAAGGTGATAAGTGGTTTAGAAGCTACCTGGAGGGTTCACAAGTGCAGCCGGCCCTTAGCATAAAGACCAGGCAGTGTTTTTCGGGGGAAGCAGCCCTGCCGCTGGGTCGGGCATCACAGCCCCGAGCTGCCCAGCAGCGGCTGCCCCGCACGGCCGCCGCCCGACTCCCGCAGCCGCCCACAGCCTGTGAGGCCCCGACGGGGCGGCGCGGGGCGCCGATGCAGGAGAGATGTCTATAACGGGGTGCCCGAGGCGGGCTGGCAGCCGGCGAAAGTGGCCCCGTGGGACGTGGCTTTAACGAGCATCCCCTGTTGTTGTTTCCCTCCAGGAGCTACGACTCGATTTTCACACCTGCGAGGACGCGCCCTCCGAGCCGGCGGGCACGCAGCAGTCCGAGGTTCGCCCCGGTGCGCGCACTCC
>VZTR01006557.1:10892-23246 GCA_013400775.1 Chaetops frenatus | reverse complement strand
TGAAATCAAAATGTCTTTGGGGGCCGATGTACTCTCCTACATCCTTAATGCCTGGTTAGTGGAAAATGTACCTAAAATGCAGTTGTTGCTCTCAGAGATGGGCATGCAGTGCACTGGGTATGTGTGTTTTAGTGCTTAAAGGAAACTTAAATTTGCTTTCCAGAAAGAATCAACTCTAATGATAGCATGGATGTGTTTTTCCATTTTGCTCGTGGAGACATCTTGTTTGGAAACACTCAGTATTTGTTTCCAGAACTTTCAGCTGTTTCCAAGTCCACTGACTAATGCACACATATATGTTTGCAATACGATTTAAAATGAACTGGTCATCCTAAGTTATTTGAGTCTTTAGAGTGTAAGAATGGTGGTGCCTGGGCCAGATCAAAGGTTTGTTTGGGCTGATATCCTGTCTCCCATCTGTAGTGAGAAGCACATGCCTAGAGAGGGGTGCAAGAACATCTGTCATCAGATGCTTGCCCAGAGCAGTCCCTCAGCTTCCAGAAATCTGAACCTTCAGCTCTGTTCATTATAACAGAGTAGTCATGCAAATTTGTGTGCAGTGCTTGAGAGGTAACACAGAATCACAGAAGGGGTGGAGTTGGCAGAGACTTGTTAAGATCATTCAGTCCAACTTTGCTGCATAAAAGCTTAGCCAGAGAAGGTTTCCCAGCAGAATGTCCAGCAGAGTTTTGAATAGATGGAGACAACTAGGGCAGATATTCACCCAGTGAAATTATACATGGGGTAATACTTAATACCTCTTAACAGTTGTTGGGTTCTGGGTTGTCTTTTTTTTTTTTTTTCTTGTAGTCAAAGGCTTGATTTGTGTAAATTTTGTCTATATTTCAAGATGTCTTTTCTTGTGATACTGGGCCAATTATTTTTGTTTAATATATGAAATTAGGATTGTGTTCAATATTCATAATTTAATATTTATTTACAGGGAATTTTCTCTGCCATTTAATACTCCGTAACTGAGTTCAGTACACACCTCTTGCAGTTAGGCATAGACTTACTGTGGAGAAATTGGATTATAAAAAAATCCCAACCAGCTATTTTCACTTCATTTCTCATCTGGGCTCCTTGGGTATCAGATCCCAGCTCTGGTCAATTAGACTTACTGATGACCTCTCTGCACTGTGAAAACGAAACTTTTATTCCTTCCCTGTTTTGTGTCTCTTACTAATTCATCAGTGCCTTCTGTGGTTCCTTCAAGCACCTGTTTTGAGGGACCTTGTCAAGTAACTTCTGAAAATCCAAGCAGACAAACCAATCATACCTACTTCATATTCAAATACTTGCTGAAGCTTTCAAAGAAGTTCTGTGGTTTTGACACATAGTTTCTCTTTACAGAAGCCACATTAACTCTTCCCCAGGCTAATGTATGTATCCATGTATCCACAGTTCGTATTCTTAGAGCTTCAGCAATATGGAGCAACAGTACAGTCCTCCAGTTCTCTCTGATTAGCATTTTTTAAAATTGTTGCAACATTTGTTTAGTTTCAGTCTAAAAAGGCTAAGTAAGTGTTGTGAAAAAGTTTAGATATTGCTTTAATTTACGCTGTTTCATCTATGAGTTCAAGTTAATCAATTAACTGGGTCTCATCCAGTGCCCATAATGTGCTGTTGGGCATTTAATCTGTTTTTCCCATGATGTTTTCTTCCTCTTCACTCTCTCTATTTATGTGAGCTTTGAAGACCTTTATTTTTCCATCTGTCTTCTGAGTAAAGAAAGATTCTAGCATTGGAAAACATCAGATTTATCATAGGCTGTTCAGCAGACCAAAAATCTTCACAGAATTAAAATTTTATAATGGTGTTGCAGCCACTTTTCAATATATTACGGCCATTCTGTGCTTGCTGAAGAGATTGCCTTCAATACAGGATGTTTTCTGTTTGGTGAAAAACAGGTAAGATGTTACTCTCCTGTCATTTGATGCAAATGCCCACTAACAGTAGATCTTAGGGAAGCGTGGAGCTGCAGAAGCTGCTGTTCATCCTTGCAAAGTTTCATCCTACACCTTCCTTTTACTGTGCCTTAGCACAGTTTGGGTAAGGCGAAGGTTTTACTATTTTTTATGTCTGACCACGTGGTGTAAGCCACTTTAAGTCCAGCAAAGGAGAAATGTGCATGACTAAAGATAAGCAAAAATTTTGTTAAATTATTCTAAATCCCCATGCAGTGACAAATCAGTTCATTTTTCTTTTTGATGAACTCTGCAAGGGACAAACCATTTTGGGATAGAAGTTGAGTTCCAGCCTAACAGATGGGCAGATGGACAAAATTTATTTTCTGTTATAGGCATAGTTTCTGGTATAGAAATTGTGAATTAATATTGTGAGTCTTGCATCAAATTACTGTTTTTCAGTGCTTCTGGAAGTTATTTGTGTAAAGATTTTTTAATAGCTTGTAAGAGAAGTACATGTGGCTGGAATAGGCAGGAAAATATATTGTCCTTATTGGACGTTGAAGTATGTGCCTAAATTACTGCGATTTAGCCTGACAGGGCTACGTAATGGTATTTCAATATATATTAATCAATAATCTGAATGATGGCTCCTTGTCTTGTTAGTCCTTTCTGTCAGCTTTGATTGTCTCTGCATTCATCTGTGACCTTACATTACAGCATCAGTTTTGTTGTAGGAAAACTCTGTTTTGTTTAACTGCTAGGAAGTGAAACAGTTGACTGAAAATAATCATGCTTATCATTGTCCCTGAAGCAATAAGATGCTGTTGTGAATACTCTGTAATTCATGTAGCTGCTGTCAATTCATATGTGTGCACACTCGTGTAGGTGCAGCCAGACACACCTCAGATGGTTGAGGAGGTAAGTGGCAAGCTTTTAATGTGTAGTGACTTCTGTGATTCCTTTTCCTGTCAGGTGAATGGGAACTACAGAGAGGGTGCACTGATGGAGGTGAAATGAATGGTAGATAATCAGAAGCCTAATGTGACACTCATTTTTCTTTGGAAGTGTTTGTTCTGTCTTCTGTCAGTGATGAACAACACAGCATTCCGAATTTAGGTAAAAAACTCTCTACAAAGACGACTGGAAACTGTTGGTCATAGTAGTTCTTGAGGCCCAATGGAGAAGATAAAATGCCTGGATAGAATCATGGAATCATTTAGGGTGGAAAAGAACCTTAACATCATGTGATCCCACCATAAACCTAAGGCCGCAACATTCACTGCCAAACCATGACCTGAGGAGCCATGCCTCAGTGTCTTTGAAACAGCGAGTTGCTGACCATTTCCCCTTGGATTCTGAGGGCTTCATTCTGCCTCTGATCTCTGCCTTCCACCCCAGGAGGCCGGGTACCCAAAGGTAACTCCTCTGCTGTGGCGCGAGTGCTCTTGGCACCGGCCAGGGACACAGTGGCTGCACTGTTTTTTTTCTGTGCCTCCTCAGGTGAAGGAGTCTGAAGGTGTGTTTAGCTCCAGCTCCAGCAGCCTTTCTCTTCTGTGCTTCCCCACACCTGAGATGCTCCAGGCACCAGAAATTTCTGAGGCACTGTCAGCACCCCTACTGGTGGTGTCCTTTTCCACAGAGGTGCTCAGAAGCAATGCTTTGAATCTGCTCTTTCTTTCTTGCTGGCTCCACATCTCTTTTTCTCAGATGGTCAAACTTCTGCCAACAGCTGCTGTCCATTATTGCCTGCAAATGTCTAGTTGTAGCTACAGGTTGCTTGTCAATTTCTCATTTTCTCTAGCTAAACTCTCTTTTTGTACATCTTCTTAAGGTCATCCTTCTAATAACATGACACATGATAAAAATTCTCCTTTCTTCCCAGTTACCACACTGTGGTTCTGTGGGTAGTGGAAAGAGGAAAGCCAAGTGAGAATATTCTACCTTGCTTTTAGGTTTCTTAAAGAAAATGCAGAAGGCTGTTATCCCTGACTTGACCTTTTCCACATCTTTGATTTATGTTAGAACTTTCTGGTGCTGGGAGGTAACAAAGTTTAATCTGATCCCTTAGTCATCCAGAAATGAGCATTTTCATGGACTCCAAAAGAAGGATTATTCATCTCAAATGAACTGGCCTCAAAAAATTGAAGAGCAGACTGGAAAATGAAATGAGCGTTATGATACTCAAAAACTATTGATTTATTGTGGAGTGTCAGACTTCATTTAGGGCTCTGCCTTGAACTGGGAGTTCTATGAGAATTTTCCCTGCCATGCTGAGATAGAGGAATGTCATCCTGTCAATGATTTCCATTGAAACTCCAATACGAAATACATGCTTTGAGCATACTTTTCATTCATAAAATTCTCATGTGCCAGACTCTCTATCCAAGTAGTTTAAACTACCTTGAGAGATAAAATGAAGTATGAAAATTATCAGTTGGCCACCAAGACTTTTGCCTCTGGGTTTCATAGGACTAGACTCTGACAGGATTGGGATGACTAATGGGATGCTTGTTCACTGATTTTACACCAGCACCACCTTTCCCCATTTCCAATTACAAGCTGAATCTACTACCAAAACCAGTATTTCTGACTTTCAAGTCTGAAAAGCTGCAGATAAATCAGTGTTCTTTCATCCCCATACAGAGTGCTCTTCAGCTAAGACTGCCATTACAATCTTTATGAAACAAAGCTGATTTGTTTTACATCTAAAGTATACTTAACAAAAAACCCAATTTATTCAAACAGAACAAAAGGTAATCTTTCACTGTGGAGCATGGATTTTTGTTAGCATTTAAGAAATTTTACCCATAATAGCATGAAAAAATCTTGGTACACAGCAAAAATTACAGAAAACATGGTTTCACATAACATAAATTTCCCTAAAATTTCATAAATTCAGCTTTAAAAACTGTCTGCAGCCTGGGTTTTTTACCTCACTGACTGATGGTGAGAAAGGAATTGTTAGTTTGAAAGCTGTCTTCAATTCATTCATGTGATTGCTTGGGTAGGCACAGTTGTTCTTGTTAAATGCAGATACTTAAGTGGAAGTCAGAGTACTTGGAAAACAGACTGCATCTGCCTGCTGCTCTGCAGTAAATTCTTTGCTCACCACTTCTGCAAGTAACAACTTTGTTGTACCATCTGCATGCTTAAATGATGGTGAATGATTCAAAAATGGTGATGATTCTCCCTGTGTAGTGGTTCTATCGTTCTCTTCCTTCTACTTAGCAGATTTCTTGTAGGGGAATGTTTGTTTCTGCTACACAACACCAAGTGAATTGTATGGGACGCCCAAATAACAATGGTCCTGAAAGGTGTTTAGAGACTTGTCAGGCACCCTCAGTGTTTGGATGTCCTCCTCTGTCTGTTCCCTTCAGCAATGGGCTCAGGAGCCCTGGGTGACTGAGGAAACAGGGGCCTCAGTAGAAGGGGTTTCTGCCCCTTTTCAGGTGTTCTTTCTGTGTCCTTGCAGCAGTTCTGGCCCTGTCATGCGGCCTGTCTCTTCCACTTGGAATCTCATCCAGGATGATGTGCCTCACCTCTTGGGAATGGTTGGGCTGGAAATGAGAATATACCATGAGAAGTGGTACATACATACAGCATTGCAAGCTCAGTTGTTTGGTTTTTTAAATTATTATTATTCCAGAAAGTGCTTCTGAGTTTCAGTTTAAATTTACCGAGGCTAAAGTAGTTGCAGTACTAAAATTTCAGTGGTGCCAAGGATGAAAGGTTCCTCTGCTCCACTTCATAAGCTTCACCAGGTGACTTTTAATGAGTTGGTCAGTGGAGAGTTTATGTGACCTATTGATGTTTTGCATAGGCTGGCAAAGAGAGATACTGTCATTGCCTCTGTCAGCACCATTCTGTGGGTCTGACTGAGAGCTTCATGCGCACACATGAGGCATCAACTTCCTGTATATGTGTTATCTACTTAGTTTTCACAACAAATAATTACATTGAACAGCTAAGGCCGGGATTTTTTCAAGGCACTTGTGTAAATCAGGGGATTTAAAAGCAGTGAAAGCCCTAGTGTGGCCAAGCTGACAGAAAAGCAACAGCATCAGGTAGAATGATGGAAGCCATATAGCTGTGCTGAAGAATAACAGGTTTGGGGGTTTTTTGGGAATACACTTATTGTAATTTTAAATTACATTAACTTGAATAATTCCTTTTGAGGGCAACTGCAGCATGCATATAGGCATGCTCTGTGATAAAATAATGAAAGTCTAATGCATCAGGGGTGGCTCATGCTATTCTTTAAGCTCCTATGGCTTAAAGAGCTATTTAATGTTGTACTTGGGTGTGGTTATCCTTCCTGAAGTACTTCAGGCCTGTAAGATTGAGCTACCCTACCATCTTAGCGTAGGTTTCAGTGTGAGACAGTGTTCAAATGGGTTTCATACCAAAACCTGCAAGATCTTTAAAGGTAGTTCTGAAATGTGTGGTCCATTTTTCTCTGCAGCTTTTTATGCTGTTATTTGGATTTATTCCTAGAAGTGCTCCATTGTTGGAAGTATTTCCAGATGTTTCCATGGGGTACTTGCTCTGTGTGATTGCTGTCTCTAAGGCAGTGTTTGCATGTACTGAGATCTTTATGACATTGTCCCTTAGCTCTTTAGCAGTATTTTCTAGGAGTCACCAATGTCTATTTATAGATAGTTATGAGCAGAAGCCAGAGTAATAAACTGTGTCATCAGACATGCATACAGGTCTGTTTGAAGGCAAGGTTTTTGCAGAAGAAAAAGCATTTGGATTGGGGCAAATTGAAGTCATGACTGACTGCTTGAAGTCATGCTTCCTTGCGTAAAATTGACGACCATGATTTTTGCTAGTGCATTAAATTATTCTGTGCTGTGACTCCCCTAGCTCACCAGTCTCCTTTTACAAAAGCTGATTGTGACCACAGCTAAGCTCAGTTCTTTGAAAACACAAATAACCCATCTCTTCAGCTTTAGGGAGGAAGGACTTTCTTTTTACTTTATACTGAAGTCTTCAACTTTCTTTTCAGAATGAATTTCTGACACCATTATTAAACTATATCCAGCAGTGTTCTTTGCTACTCTTACCAAATGCTTGCATGAAAACAAGCAAAAGCCCATTTCTTTATGCTGNCAGCTGTCTACAGACTTGCCAAAGTTCACCTTTCTGTTGAAGAGAGCATGGGGCTGTGGAGAGGCTTTATTGTATGAATTAACTTAATCTGGAGATTCACTTTCCCTGACGGAGGTATTTATTTGTTTTGTAATTTTAAATTAGCTGGGGAGGGGTCTTCCTGACTAGTTCTTTAAATTGTCCATATCTGTTTTAATTCTTGTGTGCTCTCAAGCATACATTCCCACATTTGGAGTGTCTGTATTGAAAAAAAACCACATATTTTTGACTTGCTAAAGAAACTATGACCTGTCTATTAATGACCTTTTATGGTAATGCATGAAAACAGTAAGCAGCGTCAAACACAGGAGCAGAAACAGGACTGTTGACACATCTGTCCATTTGAACAAATTGCAACTACTTTTAACTTTCAGATCATTTATGTCAATGTGTTTACCCAGTGTTTCACTGACCCAGTAGTGTTTTGTCCTAGACTGTCTCCCTGTATTATTTCTGAGAAGGTTGTGTGAGACAATGTCATAAGCTGCATGGGGGTGAAAGGGTTTGGCATCTGCTGCCTCCACTCCTAATGAGGCCTATTACAGTGGGGGAAAAAAATATGTTTGATAATGAATTGCTCTTGAAAAATGAAACTTTCTTGCCAGTCATCTCCTCATTCTCTTGTGCTGACAGACCCTTTTCCTAATATTCTTTTGCCCCCCAGTATTTCACCAGTGATCATATGATTTTTTCTTTTAGAGACAGTGGCAGTTTGGCTTTCTCATAATTTTCTCACTCTCCTAATAGTTTCTCACTCATTTCCCCTGAGTTAACAAACAGCCACTTGTAGCTTTGAAATGTCTTCAGATCACACTTTTAATATTCTGAGATAAAAGTAATGAAGGCGAGCAATTTTGGTAACATGTAATTTATCTCTCCCCAGTGTTAAGCTGTTACAAAGCTGTTATGATTCTTCTGCTCACCTGAAAAAAGCTGACCTGAAAAAAGTGGAAGACAGGGATTAAATTTGAGCCTTGCAGAGATTTTATGACTGGTTTTTTCCACCTCTGGACCAAGTAGCTGGTCAGCAACACTTCTGGTCTTTCTTATAATTCTCCCTTGCCTTTGACCCTTAATGTTTACCCTTGTTTTTCAGAGATGTCCTGTGCAAGCTCTTGTTTTCTTTTACAACTGTCATTAGTAATATGACCAATTTTGTTTTGGAGGGCAGGGTGTCTGTTTCTTTGTTGTTTTGATTTTTTTTTCCTCTTCTGCTTTTTCCTCATTGTGGTTGAGGGAAAATTCGGTTTGCTATGTTGGTCTTTTATTATACTTACCTATCCCTGAGTTGCACTGGACTACTTTGCACTGCTGCTTGTTGCTGTGTTTTCTGTCTACTTTCCTAAATACTCTTGCCTTAAACTTGCCTGTCTCTGATCCATATTCCTGGTTCTGAGTTTGACTTCAAAACAGCAAATCCAATATTCATTTAGTTACCTATTACACCCTCTACCCTATGACTGCATAACTGTTTCTTATGATTTTTCAAAACCATCCATTCAGCACTGAACAAATGTAGGTTATAGAAAAACTGTTCTGTTTTTTCTATGTTGCTCCCCTTTTAAATTTTTTTTTTCCTTTTTATTTTATTTGTTTGCATTTCTCTTCATTGAAGCCATATCCTTAACCTCTTGTACAGCACTCACACCTGGTACATTGAATGTAGTGGTATTTAAGTCATATGTGAGTTTAAGTAGTATAGCATGTACACATAGCTGCCAAAGTTTTTTTACTGAATTATATCTGAAGTCACTCATATTTATTATTCTCAAGGGACACTGAGGAACTGAAATAAAACCCTTCCTATTTAACATTGAAAAGGCTTTTATTTAGTGACACACCAACTTCTCTTTGAAGTTGGAAAGTTGATTTTCTATAAATTGACCCTCCAAACAGAGCTGTCAACTGAAAATAGAGTAAATATTAGCTGTTAAGTTAATTTAATCATTGCCAGTTATATTGAATTGTACAGTAATAGTTACATGGGATGTCTAGTGAAGAGTTACTGTGGAGTTTTTTTTCAGAGAGAAGAAATGGACTCTTTGTTGATGTATTTATTCATAGATGGCAGAATACACCATTCACAAATGTGGAGCTTTTCCCCATTTCTAAGAAGTCTATTTGTAATTATTCTAAGTATCTTGTATACCTACACTTATTCATAGGAGTTTTCCAAATTTATTCAGGGGACTAGTTTTCATAAAAAGAAACTTTGATTATATGGCAACTATATTCAAACGTGAAAAAGTCTAACACATTGTCAGTATCTTTTGCATAGATCATGCTGTTAGTTTTGTTCAAGCTTTACAGCCGTATGTTTCTTTTCTAATGAGATACTGGCTGCAATATTATTCCTTCTGTGAATGGGGAAATGCACAGAGGTAATAGGTTTTTGTGCTTGCTAAGAAAATAATTCATTGAGTAGTACAGACTTAGTATTTTTCATTTCATAGGGAGGAATTCCAGGTCCTGTGGGATGCCACAGATTCTTAATAATTCAGATAACCAGCTGTGCTTGTTTCATCTGTGAAAGGCAAGAAAACCCAAGAGCGAAATGGTGCTAACATCTCCATCGGATAGCGAAAAACTTTGGAAGAAAATCCAAAAATCTCTAAAATCTGAATAGCTGTGGCATGAGTTACATTAAAACATTACTATTTACCAGATGGTTCTTAGTGCTACATTTTGAAATCCTTATAAAACTGACAGTACTTTTGTTTCTACTTCTGATCTTTCTTTAAAAAAATGATTTGGCTTACTATTTATGTAGCTAAAAATCTGTCTAAAATTTCAAGATTTGGGTGTCTTTTTTATAGGTAGACACTTCAATGCAACTCCGTAGGAGATCTCATGTTACAAGCGCCAAGTTTACCTTTTTAGTATGAGACACAATTATAACATTGCTGTTTTACAAAAACTGCTGAACCCTTCCATGATACCAACTTTTACTTTCAGAAATAACTGCTGACTGAGTGGTTCATAATATAAACTTCTTTTTTAGTTGTATTGTCTAGATCCAAACAACTGCCTAAATCTGTTTTTAAACTGTGACCTCAAACAGAGTAATCTTATTGTTTATTTTCAGTTGCAGTTTCATAAACTGGTTTAGTGTCTTGTGAAGTAACATCCCTCAAACTATATAGGCTTGTGTCCTTTTACTCAAAAAGTTAACTTCTTTAGTTAGGAATGAGAAAAAAGTAAATAATGGCACCAAGGACTAGATGAAGAAGTTGCCTTTTTCTCTTCCCTATTGTCTGATGTGTAGTGGCCATTGCTATGACGAAGATGTCACATGCATGGAGTAAAGAGAAAGTTATAATGTGCAGTAAAAAACACAGAGACATGTTTATAACAGCAGATCAGACTTTTCATGTAGTTTTATAAAAGTATAGCATCAAGATGAGATACACATTTTTAACATTTCAGGAGGATAGATAGTGAAAGAGCTCATTCATTCAGAATATAAATAAAACTTGAGAGTAGCCACCAGGTGTCTGTCCGGTCTGTTGACATGAAGAGCAGACAGTTGCACAATCAAGATTGCCTTAATGGATTTCTCAGGACTACATATTCTTAGAAACAAAAATATATTGAACAGTGTTTGAAATAGATCTATCACTTGAAGATACAAAGTTTTCTGATATTATAAAAGCCCACTTAATAAGGGTCTGATCTTACCTGTGAGATGGAGACATATAGTCCTTTAAAATTAAAGTACAGAAAAGGACAAATATAAACACTTGAGAAAGTACAGACAGCAAATATGTGAGGTACTGAAAATCAAATGTCTCCTCTCAGAATAGATTTTTTCTTTGACCTGTTACACTGAACGTATTTTTAGTTAGATTGTAGGTGTCCTCAGCTGATTATTTTTTCAAAATTCCTGAAATGCTGACTGAGTTCCTAAAAATGCATGGAGAAGTATAACACCCAGATGGCAAAAGAATATGCTTATAGCCTGAGGCCATTCACATTTGTGCTGCCCAAGTTGCCCAATTTTACTTTCAAAGAAATTTTGTACTTAAACTTAAAAGGGATGGATCACTTTGGGACTCTTTGAGGCTCTGGGTGTTAGAGTGATACCAAGAAAATATTATAGAAAATGCATCTCTTCCCTTTCTTTTTTCTCATCTGTTATATTGTACTCATGGAACTTTCTCTACACTAAGCTTTGGAGCAAACTCAAAAATACTTTTCTATTTAGATCTTTTTTTTCTATTTTCCTTTAAAGCCCATTTTTATTTATTAGAAGTTTATATAAGTGTACTTACCTGCACTAAATCTGCAACAAAAGGGAAATCTTACAGATTGATCATAGTTGTGAAAGTAACTGGCTTGTTGTGAACAAATGCACTTCATTGAGGAAATTACTCTTGAATTATACCTGAAGGCTGTTCTGCCATTCAGTGGGATGTTGACAGGCTGAAGAATAAGGCAGAGAAAAACCTAATAAAGCTGAACAAGGCCAAGTGTAGGGTCCTGCACCTGGGGAGGGATAACCCCCAGTACCAGCACAGGCTGGGAGCTGACCTACTGGAGGGCAGCTCTGTTGGGAAGGACCTTGAGGTGCTGATGGGTGACAAGTTCACCATGAGCTGGTCATGTGTGCCCTGGGGGCCAGGAGAGACCATGGGATCCTGGGATGTATCAGGAAGACAGTGGCCAGCAGGTAAGCCAGGTGATCCTGCCCCCCTTCTTGGCCTTGGCGAGGCACATCTGGAGTGCTGTATCCAGTTCTGGGCTCCTCAGTACAACAAACATGCAGCTCTTGGAGTGGGTCCAGCATATGGCAATAGAAGGTAATTAAGGGATTGGAACATCTCTCTTTATAGGGAGAGGTGTGATCTGGGCTTGTTTAGTCTGGAGAGGAGAAGGCTGAGAGGGAATCTCATTAATGTAAATAAATATCTCCAAGATGGGTACTGAGAGGATGGTGCCAGACTCTCTTCAGTGGTGCTCAGTGACAGGACAAGGAGCAATGGCCATAAACTAAAACACAAGAAGTCCCATCTCAGCTTGAGGAAGAGCTTCTTCTCATTGAGGATGGCAGAGCACTAGAAGAGCTGCCCAGGGGGACTGTGGAATCTCCANTTCTGGGCTCCTCAGTACAACAAACATGCAGCTCTTGGAGTGGGTCCAGCATATGGCAATAGAAGGTAATTAAGGGATTGGAACATCTCTCTTTATAGGGAGAGGTGTGATCTGGGCTTGTTTAGTCTGGAGAGGAGAAGGCTGAGAGGGAATCTCATTAATGTAAATAAATATCTCCAAGATGGGTACTGAGAGGATGGTG
>VZTR01006552.1:17414-32159 GCA_013400775.1 Chaetops frenatus | reverse complement strand
CAGAGTATTTTGATTACTGTAGTATGAAAGTATTTCTTTATTATGTTGAAAATTTGCAGGTATTGAGTCCCTATAAACCAGCAAACATCTAAATAATCACAATAAGGGAAAAAATCACCATGGAATGTATGCAGCGTTGACTCCAGAGAGCTTTGTCCTAAATGTATATTCATTGTAACTCCTTAAAGTCAACTTCGAAGCAAGAATCAGAAGAGCACTGTCTGGTAGAAAACAGATGACTATCACAATAGACATAGAGAGAGATGCTTTCTGCAGATAAATTTTAAAGTGTCTTCCACGTGTGTTTGGATCGGGAATACATTGCTGTCCGATTCCAACACGTCGCAGCGTGGCAGGAAACATGGCTAAATGCTCTGCAAGTCACGCCGTGCTCTCAAATCCTGCGGTGAAATTAAGTGCAGTTTGCCTTGGCTGAGACACCATTAAGCAACGTGCTGCCCACCTCCCACAGAAGTGCTTCAACGCATCCAAAATAAACGCCAATCTAAACAGATAAACAGAACCATTGATAACCCATGGATGTAATAAGTAAGTTCCGCTGGAATGGGTTGGGCCAAGTTGTGCTGCAAAACTGAACTGGGCGTGAGAAGAGCTGGCTGCTGATGCCAAGGCCGGTAGGTGGCTGTGTTTCACCGCTGTCAGCACCCTCCTCGCCCGCAAAACAATCCGTGGCCCCAAAAAGTGCCACCTGCTCCCACCAGCGTGCTCTGGGCATTTCTTTCTCTCCGGATGAACCAGGCGTTTCATCTGTATTAAGAAATAAATATCCACATGCGCGTGTGTACGTTGGTGCAACAGTCTTGGAATCGAGAAGGTGCTTTGTTCTTTCAACTTCCTTCAAGTATTTTCGTAGCATGGATTTTGACAGCCACTGCTCATGGCTTGGGGAAGGACTGGATCTTACTTTGTCAGAAACCATTTCAAGGTCCTTCTGAAACCTTAAATGAAATTTCAGCAAATTTGCATATGGTTGTTGACGTCTGTGTGAGACAATATCCAACATGTTAAATACTAACACACATCTATTAGTTGATCTCCCAAAAACACAAGGAAAGGATTTAGGATCGTTTCCATGATTTGCAATGGTGCAGTGAAGTGATAAAGGGTTCAAAGCCTGTATCCTGTTGGTTCCCACAGGCAATTTGTTTCTTACTCAATTTATACTTGTCCATAAATAAGTAGGCTATTTAATAAGCTTGTTGAGGTGCCAGCAAAATCATCCATTTTTCTGAGGGAGTAATTTATTCACTGCCTCTATCCCCTCCACTTCACAAATTATTTTCTTAAAATAGACTGAGTTTTCATTACCATCATAATTCCATCCTGAGCAGTAATGATTAGCTCAGAGCCCATTATTTCACACATGAGTTTAGGATTGTTTTAATTAAAACAGAGGCAAATTATATAGAGGTTCTTTTCCAGGTAAGCTTGGGAAGCAATGCTCTGTGATGCTCAAGTCTTAATTTTGAGATTTTTTTGAGACGATGTAACAGATTTTAGGAACAGTTTATTGCTCTTTGAGGACATTAGATGGCACTATGTGGTTGTCAGTGAAGCCCAAAAGAAACTACAATCAGTAACAAGCCCATGTGAAATTCTTAGACAGGAGGTGCTAGTAAAAGACTTGACTTTATTTGTGACCTATGTAGGGGATATGGGTCAACAATAAAAGCTGTCACAACTCGCTCACATGATAAAAACCCATTGCTTAACGTAAAATTTTTAAGAATAAGCCAGATTCCTATCATAATTTGTGAGAAGAAAGTGAGGGAAAGAAATATCTTCTGTCTTTAATTTTTTATGCCAGAGAAAGAAAGACTACTGTTAAGTAAAGAAGACTTTTCTTTTCTGCTCATGGTTTACATGTAGATAAATCTGAGCTTCACTTTCCTTCAGTGACCCTAAATACTTATATTTACATTTAATAGGTTAGTGCTATTAACGTTTCAAACTTACACCTGTGCTTCTCTTCCTGTAAACAGATTCATGCACCAGCATGGAGCACAGATAATGTGTAAAAGAACTGTGAAATTCATTCTTCTACTTCCATTGTCCTGAATTAATGGCATTCAAGCCTAATCCTGGAAGTAAGGGAGGACAACACAGAGTACATTTTTCCAAAACAAATACACTTTCCATTATATTTCTAGGATTTTTCTGACAGTCAGACTTCCTCTGATTCCTTAAAAAAGTACAAGCAAAGTATTTCACAGGCCAGCGTTTTTTTGAGAAATACATTACATTTTTGCTGTATTTTCTTTAATGTTATTGTCAATAAGTTCCTGTCCAAACCAATCATATCAGCCTATATGTTCAATTATTGAAGTAGGATCTGTTTAGTTTATTGAGGCTCTGTCCTCTCAACTGATTACAAAATACTCAGCAAATATTTGAATTTACTACTTATCTCATTCCCACAAATTAGTGCATCTCTTTGTTTAACAAATAAGTTCACTGTTCTTGCCCTCAAGGTAAAGTATACACTGCAATCTCTCTGCTGCAGACAGTCTGAATACCAACCTTTTCTAGGTGAATCAACAGTTGAAAATGGTTTCTGTAGATCAGTAAAGGCAGAGAATTTACTATGTTGCATCAAATACCCCTAAATAACCCACAAACAACTCAAAACTCAATAATGATGTTTCACTGAACATGGTTTAGGGCTTTGTAGTATTTTAGTGGATTTTTAGATTTTGAGGTATAACATCCTATGCTCCAGGACTCACAAAAACCTCAGCTATGACAAAACCGCAAAATGAGTTATCTTCTGAATCATCTTGACTTCATTCCCTTATATCACATTCCCTTTTTATATCAGATTCCCTCTTAATACTCTAAGATTTGAAAGAATCTTTAATGCCTGAAATTAAGTAAGCAGAACTAACTGAACAGAAACACTACAGGATTTTTCAAAAGTAAGATAATAGCTCATTCAAAGCATCAAATGCCTAGCTTATGGATATGAGGTGTCTTCAGAAGTACTATGATGATGAAGTGCCTTGATTTTTGGCCCTTTCAATGTTAAATATTTTTTTTAAATTCATTTGTAGTAATAGTTTAAGTCAAAATAAGAACTATGTATTAAAGCAATAACCCTTGGTTATTCTTTGCAGAAAACAAAGGGTCTTTTAGGTTATTAAAAGTGCTGACATAAACAGTCACGAATCAATGTAACTTCCCTGTTTTAATTTAAGCAAATACATTATCCTATAATTGTTAAAGAATACACTCTAAAGTGTGTATTCAAAGTGTGGAGGCAGCAAAATATCCCATTTCTTTTCAAAATAAAAGGTTCTGGCTGATATGAAGTACATACATTTCTTACTGTTCTCCACTCAGTTTTCAAAGAAACAACTATTTCCAGCCAGTATTTAGCTGAAGCATAGCAAGTACCTGTATTGATGTCACAACTGTAAAAAAATTAAAGGCTCTGCCTTGCTAAGAAACTGATTTTTGTTGACTCATTTCACTTCAGGAAGGGTGAGGAAGAAGCGTGCTGCACAGAGTGGAGTATCCAGTTGGAAAAAAACTGTTGTGATTTACCTTTTGCCCACATTTTGAAAATTGAAAGAGAAAAATAAGTTACATATCTTGGGGTTTTTTTCATTTTCACTTTGGTGCACTTTGCTTTCTAGCACACCATTGGCATAACTTCACTACTAGACAGCTTTTTGTGTTGTCTCTATTTCTCATCCTAATTAGCACTCACTCGTTGATTGACCTAGCAAAGGGGATTTTGCCACTAATCTGTTTAGTAATACAAGTAGGGTGATGCATATTTGTGATGGATAGCAAAGCACAGTAGGAATTTTTTTTCACAATTTACCATTTGGTATTTTTCAATATTTATTTTTAAATAGGAAAACTATCTTCTAGAGCATCTAAAAAATGCAAGTTCAAGTCCACTGAACACTTTCAGTTAAACAGTAATAAAAGCCCATTGGAAATCTTAAAACTCATCACTAAAACATTTCTGAAAGGTTGTAGGCTGATTTTTCAGTTTAGATTCTTAAGGCAAGTAAGTGTGAACTTAAAAAACAGATGTTTTTCCAAGGCAGCCATAAGGATATTCTTATATTCGGGAACTAATTTACAGAGACAAACATGTTTCTTCTGGTTTGTTTTTCTGTGGAAAGTTTTTCTATAATGGGAAGGTGTTGGATAGTGTCCCAATGGCTGACAAAAAATACTAATCAATATTGAGTTGAAGAAAGCTCTTTTAAACAAACAATAATTCACCTTTACTCTCTCCTCAAAAATAAATTGCAGGAAAAAAGTACACTGAGTTTGAGAACTCTTCCTTCCACCTGTGCTACACGAACTGTTCCTCATCTGTTAATAAACCAGCAAACAGACTTACTGGAAAGAAAACACTGGCCAGAAAATCAACACAGCTAAGTTAGGCTGGACATGTCTGAGGGTACACGTAGGTCTCTAGCACAATTGTTTGGTAAGTGGGTCACCTGTTTTGCAACCAGGACCCACAGGGACAAAATGGTATGTGAGGAAGGAAAAACGCCATGTAGTCATTCCATTAAGAATATGTGTTGCTTTCAAATTAATTAAAAGTAGGAATAAGATCTTTCTAAGTAGTGAAAGATGAAATCAAAGAAGAAAAGAAAAAAAGAAGCAAATATATGAAATGATTCATTATTCAAGGCTAAATCATGACCATGGGATCAGTAAAGTAAACAAAAATTTCCTGAGGTTTAAATATTTACATCTTCTGCTAAGAAGTACCACAGTTGTAACCACAAATACAGCTAAGTAACACTTAAAATTGCAGTGTGCAAATATTTGGTAATCATTAAGACTATGTTGAAAATTGACTCCTTCATGAATGTAAATATATGCAGTGATAATTTTGTGTAACACAAGCACCTGACTGAAAATTCAGGTTTCCTATTCCTAACCCATTTTTAGAGATAATGATCCTTTTGTTTTTCCCACCAATTAACCATTTATCTTGAACACTGAAACTCTATTCATACATTGTTATTACGTTATTACAGCCATCCTCATGGTCTAGTTATAAAATATTGGGGGTTTTAACTCAAGATTAACTAGGCTTGTACTGCCAGAGTTGACTGTTGTCATCTTCTCTGACTCTTGAAATTCTTGCCTAGGAACACAAGACAAATTTTTTCATTTTCTGCTACCAAGTAGTCTTCCATAAGAGTTTCAAGCCTATGTGTACTACTCCTAATGACAAAGGGGAAAGATGTGTTCTTTATTCTGTCAGATGATGAGGGATACTTGAACCGTGCTACATGATTCACCTATTGCATCACGAACAGTATGTGCCCATCTGCACTCTGCAGTGTACATCTCTGCTAAAGCTGGGCCAGTTACTTTACAAAGTTCATACCAGCAACCTACTCATGCTAATTTGTCATATCTAAGGGAATCCTGCTGGTGCACAGCTTCTGGGATGGTATCTCTAGGACCCTGTGGACTCCTGAGTCAAGAACAGCAAAGAAGAAGCAAAGCAAGCTCAGTGTGTGAGCAGCAGTGACAAGGAGGTTCAGTGGTAGTTTCCTCAGTTCATGTTAACAGCACCAGTGAAGCAACAATAAAAAACACAAGAGCAGATAGACTTCTACACAGTTCTATTTACTTTATTTTCACTCTTTAGGAAACAGAAGTAACCCTGTAAAAGGTGGAACCATGTCCTATTTGTATCAGTAAGGTCAACAAGAGCACATTCTGCACATGGCTCTTGAAGGTAATTAATACCAGATGTGGAAAGACAAACCTTTAGCATCAGTCACCCTTTGGAAAAGACTTTTGGCAGCCTGGCAGCTAACTCACTGGTCATCAGTACAGTTACTGCAAAGCTGACTCTCCCAGGAGCAATGCTTCAGCCTCATGTAAATGTCCCATCAGTTTGATTTTTAGCATCTTAAACACTCGCATTTCCTTTTGGCAATATGTGGGTGGACCTCTGAAGATTATGGGAATCTTCTGTTTGACTTCATTTGACCAGATGAAAGGAGGATATATAGGTCAGGAACTCTCCATGTTTCAGGGCATTATTGTATCTAATTTTCCAATAATCCAGTTCCTATAGGATGCTTTTTTCCATGTTTTAAGTACCTATTAATCCAGGTTGAGACACTGATCCTGCTGTACAGAGATGAAGTCATTTGCCTGAAATCACAAAGCTGACCCCAGTAACAACAGATCTACCAGTGAGCCCAATTCTCACCATTCTTCTCATCATTTGGTCAAACATGTAAGGGAGTCAAAAGCCTCATTCAACATTGTCTTATCACACATTGTGCTGTACAGACACAAAACCAGGTTTCTCTGCAGAAGCAATAGTTTAGAGACTAGCTCTGGGCCATGAGTGGAAAGGTGTTAATGCTCCCAATACAGATAGCACGCAAAAGAACATACTAAAATAATTTGCCTGGAACAAAACCCATAGCATAAGACGGGGCTTATGGTCAGCACTCCTGTAGCAGTATTGCATAAGGAAGATACCAACAACCTTAGTTCCCCAGCAAGGAAGCATTGACCAAAGTCACTGGAATGGACTCAATGTGTTTAAGGATAGGGAACATACATCCTTTCATTACCCATGAGAAATACCACAGACTTCTTTTCCAGATATGCCACTGCCCAATGACTTCATACCTTTCTCTGCCTCTGTTTTATCATCCACAGAATAGGGAATATGATGTTGAGTCTCTTTGCAAAACACATAGAGATCTGTGGAAGGAAAGGCCTAAATAATTGCAAAATATAATTTTTTGTTAGGCAGGTGATAGTTGGTACACATAATTCCGATTGCTACTGTGGCTTTTCCCTGTGCTATTGGAGTGACACTTCTGCCAGCCCCCATCAGGAAGAGATGGGTGAGCTTGATTATGCCTGTGACTAGGTGTAGCATCTCCATGCCTTGTCTCACCCTCCTGCCTCCCGTGAGACCCAGCTGGAGCAGAGATCAAGCGACTAAGTGCAAAGCCGGTTCTGAAAATGGGAGGAGTGTATTTGCAAATTCTGGGAATCCACCTCAAATCCCTACCCCACCTCTTCCCACCACCTTCCAGTGCCCACCCCCAGCTTCAGCCTGCTGCCTTATACTGCTGCCACGGCATGCTAGGTTGGACATTCTCGGCTGCTGACTGCACAGCTGTGCCGGGCAGCCAGCAGCACCCGCTGAGACAGACGTGATGGGGCTGAGGTTGTGCAGCTGGGCTCCCCTGGGGCCTCTCCTCTCCCTCCTCTTTTCTACCAGCGTGGCGGTAAGTGAAGAGACAGCCCTTAGGAAATGTGTTAGCGCAGAAAGTGGTGTTGGAGAAAATCCACTAAAAATGGCCCTCTTTCTTCTCTTCAGTACGTTGCTACCAGAGAAAACTGCTGCATATTGGATGATAGATTTGTAAGTACCTGAACAGTCTTCTTTTATCTTAAGAATGTAACTAAAGTTTTCCTATGCTGATTATTAACTACCATTATCACTTGAACCTCATCATTGTTTTCAGTACTTATAAAGTCTGCTTTGCTTAAACCTGTCATTTACTGACGGCAGTATATACTTGGTAAAAGTGTACGGGAGGCTGCACTGTGGATGAAAGCACATACCCAGCAGACACTACAATAATGGCATGCATTGTTTTCTTCCTATTTGTCTACATAGTGTGAAAATAAACTGTCTCTGAAAATTCAAATACAGCAGACAAAATCTTCTGCAAATGCCTGCCCTTTTTTATCCTTCATAGTTTTTGTCAGCAGTGTCTGAAAGTTCCCCTGCCCAGATATTCTGCTTTGCTTTCATTGCCCCTGAAACATGGCCCACTATTTCTCTTTGCTCCTTAGGGTAGCTTCTGCCCAACAACTTGTGGCATTGCAGATTTCCTTAATCAATACCATTTCTCTGTGGATAACGACCTACTGGAAATGGAGAGAACTTTGCAGCAGATTTCTAATGCCACAGTAACAGCAGACCATCTGATACAACACATCCAAGGCCTCTATCCTTCAGACAAGCAGACATTACCAAGTGAGTATATAAAAAAATAAGTACACAGATGAAAAATACCATTTATGTGGTTTTCTTTTTTAAATTTGCCTAACTACAATTATTTTGTACCTTTTCTGTTTTACAGATTCAATTGATGATTTCAATCAAAAGTCCAGGAAAATAATTGAAGAAATTATCAGATATGAAAACACTATATTGTCTCATGAAACTACTATACAGTAGGTATCCTCCACTTCTTTTATTAGTGACAGTACAAATTTTTTTCTTTCTATTCTTATATCAAGTGCCAAAAAGTCTCTCTCAGAAAGGCTCATGTGGACAGTTCTGCCCACACTGCCATTAGTAGCTCCCTAGCAAGACACATAAGGATCATGATCATCTGATACTGAGTTCTCTGCTCACCTGGATAAACCATTAATTGTGCAAGAAGTGCAAGATAAGAATGTCATGAAACCTGGCAATAATTTTATTTATGTTTCTCCTGCTGTGCCAGTTATCCCTAAAGTTTTTTCATGACCTTTGGAGGTCATGAGTTTTTGCTGTAAAGCAGAATATGTGTAGTGTTTGTGCAATCATTCACTCTGTCCAGTTTTGCTGCATATATCCATGAAAATTAGCTCAGTTACCCAGTTATAAATCATAAGTAACTATAAACTCAGTGATAGTCTTTTGTAAGTTGACATTGGAAATAAAATTGAAGACATCATTAATGTTTCTAAATCTTAAGGATATGTTTTTTGATCTGAATGTAGAAAGATCTCCATTTCTATAACATTATGTCAAAGATTATTTAGGCATTCTGACACTTACAGCAGTTTATTTATAGCACTTAATATTTTACAAATACACCCACAATTGAAGAGGAATAGTTTATCATTTACTTCTGGAGAGCAAAGTAAAACTTTCCATTGAGTTATATTCGTACATTAATTACTGGTTAGAGTTTTCCTGATTAGAGTCAAGTTTTGCATATGATTAAGTTTTGCATGAGGTTAAGCATGTGCTGGCCTATTTTGCCTGTCCTTAACTCTAAATATCAGTGCTAATAGAGGCACCCCGTTTTACAGGGGTGCATGTAGCAGCACATTAGATACATGAGTCCTGTGTCCAGGGAAATAAATGTGTGTTACACATTCACAAACGGTAGATACAACAACCCGTTTTTATGTCTCTCTGCCCAGACAGTTGACAGATACACATATCATGAACGGCAACAGGATCACAGAGCTGAAAGAGAAGATTGCCCAGCTTGAGTTACTCTGTCAGGCACCCTGCAAAGACAGGGCTGAAATTCAGGAGACAACTGGAAGAGGTGTGCAAAATGCTTCTTGCATGGTGGAGGGTTAATTCAACTACAAGTGCTGCCGCTTGGCATCACAGCAATGATTTACTTGTAATCTTATGTGTCATAGACTTCTGCAAAGATATATAAAATTGCAAGTTATAAAACTGGTCAGTACAAGTTAGATGCTCTGCAGGCAATGATTCAGGTGGAACACAGTTCTTGCTTGGCCTTTTTGGCCAAAATCCAATTATCCCAAAATGTGGGATGCTAAACATGAGGTACATGAGTAGAGTTTCCATGGACAAGGGACAAACAGAAGATAACCCATGATTACATTTCTACTAAGCCATGTGGAAAAAAATTTTAATTATTCCATTGGGTCCAGAAGTGTCTTTCTTTTTTTGCTGTAGAAATCAATGTAATGACTATGTTTTATACTGCTTAAACTCTACATGAGACTAAATTCATCTTCACCTTACACAAGTCCTGTGACCCTTGGTAGGACTTTTTATGGCAATGACAATGAAGTATGTGGACTAAATAGCTAACTTTGCAACAATAACATTTAGATTAATTGCATTTCTTGTGTTAAAGAAGTTACAATATAAAATAAATGTGAAATAGAATTGTAGCTAGATTGAAAATGATCCTTTGAACATCTTTACTTCAGATTGTCAAGACATTGCAAATAAAGGTGCAAGGAAAAGTGGTCTGTACTTTATCAAGCCTCAAAGAGCTAAGCAGTCATTCCTGGTCTACTGCGAGATTGACTCATATGGCAACAGCTGGACAGTACTGCAGAGGGTATGCCACTTATGTATTATTTCTGTAAACAAACTTATTGCATCAGCATTGTTTTTATTTACCTGCATATGATATGTATCTTTTTGACTGAGGTTTTTATTTTTGGTTTCGGTGTTCTTTTTTTCCCCCCCCAGAGACTGGATGGGAGCGAAGACTTCAGTAGAAATTGGGTTCAGTACAAGGAAGGATTTGGACATCTGTCTCCAGATGACACCACTGAGTTCTGGCTGGGCAATGAAAAGATGCATTTAATAACTACACAGTCCACTTTGCCATACACCTTACGAATAGAGCTGGAGGACTGGGATGGCAAAAAAAGGTATTTATTTATGATGTTTCAGCTTAAAACCTACTGCTCCCACTCTGCATCAGTTTGTACTGATAAAAGTTCGCTTCTAAAAAATTATGAACCAGCTAATGTGTGCATGAAACTGCGTTAGCTCCTGAACTTACAGCTGCGACAGACAGCAGTCACTGTGTGTGACACATTGCCAGGCACACGTGCCTGTCAGAGGGCCACAATGCTGTCAGCACTCATTTATTAGGCAGAAGGAATCTGCTTCTTCTCTTCATGTTTCTTTCTCTTACATATCTTATGGAACTACATGATCATTATAGGTCCCTTCCAACTGAACTATTCTATTATTTCATTTTTTATTTCTATTATGAACCTGGGAGATTATATGTGTGTGTGTGCTGATAATTTAGATATTTCATGCATCACTAAAGACTAGTAGTCAGAAAACACGTCTGATGCTGGAACACAAAAGTTGATTGGATGTGTGTCACTGAACTGAGGCCCACAGTCACATAAGAAACAATTCCTTTTAAAATGCTAGGATGCAATAAATGGCTATCCTGCAGTTTCAACACTGGTGTATTTCTCATTTGTGCCCTCACTGGGAATGCAGCGTGCTCATACTCAGCATTGCCCTCTGTCCACAGCACTGCTGACTATGCTGTATTCAGAGTGGGAAGTGAAGAAGACAAGTACCGGCTGACTTACGCCTACTTCATCGGGGGTGAAGCCGGGGATGCCTTTGATGGATATAATTTTGGACAGGACGCCAGTGATAAGTCCTTGACCTTCCACAATGGCATGCGGTTCAGTACCCATGATAATGACAATGATAACTATGACAGCAATTGTGCTGAGCAAGATGGATCTGGGTGGTGGATGAATAGATGCCATGCTGCCCACCTCAATGGCAAATATTACATAGGTAAGGTGTCTTCTTAGTGCTTATAATCCAGGAAACTACGTTTCAGTGACAAAGGAAAATGAGTCATGTTTATAGAGTATGCTTTGCCTTCTGGATTTTCCAAAGCTGGCATAACCCAGCAATATTTGTTAACACCAGTAGCAGGAATTCATGACTGCTTTCCTTTCCAAAGTAGGACAATCAATCCTAAGAGAAGCAAAATAGGGGAAGAAGGGCAGTGAACAGGGTCTGTTAGGACACCCAGGGGTGCTGTGGAGGTGTCAGGACCAGAAAAATGTATGGGCACAGTAACTATTTTAGAAAGAAATCAACTGTTTTGCTCCAACTGGTGTTTCTTAGGTGGTGTGTACACATCAGAAGATGCTGGTCCAAATCGATATGACAATGGCATTATCTGGGCAACTTGGCGTGACCGGTGGTACTCCATGAAGAAAACTGCAATGAAAATCATTCCATTCAACAGACTGTCAGTAGATGGACAGCAGCACAACCTAGGCAATGTCAAACAGGTTCGACCACTGGGCCAAGGAGATATTTAAACTGAACACAGAACATTGTAATCATTTCAAACAGTGAGCATGGACAGGCTGAAGTCAAGCCCACTGCATCTTAGAAAAGTTGGCTTTGTTTACCGTTTCGTCACAAATGTATTTGTACTTTGATTTTAGTGTACCTTCTACATTACTGTTTCTTTTAATGGATAGATAAACGGATGGACTCATGATCAGAAATAATCCCTTGCCTTTGTGTATTTTAACTGATACACTTTTAATTCCCAACTAATAAAACTATTTATAAACACTATCAACATATCATCATAGCCTTATGTAATTCTTTCATTAGAAGAACATTAAAACACTCTTTTTTTTCTGTTTTAGGTTGGAGATGCATAAAGGAATATTTGACAAAGACAAGTCTGAACAGGAAAAGCAAATCTTTTCTGTCTTAGACACTGAACTTACCAAAGATTACACAGTTCAGTTTTGACTATAAAACAACACTGACTGTAAGATGCCCAAACCTCTTCCCTGAGCAGTGTTTACCTCTGTAGATGGTTATTTTTTCTGTACACATTTCTCAATAAATTTTTGATTATTACAAAAATAGTCTGAGCTTGTTATCTGTGCTCTACAGCTGGACAAAAAAGACAAGGAAAACTTTTGATAGTTGGATCAAACCTACTTGATTCAGTCATTCCTGAATTGCACACCAGTAGCACTCTTTGCTTAGAGGCATCTGTTGTACCTATTTCTCCATAAATGGGACTTGTTCCCATAAGTTTTCAAGTTTTCTAATAAAGTTGTTTGGTGACATAGATCAAAGTACATAGCAACTTGAAGGTAGTCTATTGCTACTGCTGAAGACTATTTAACTTGCCACAAAGTAATGAATACATTTTCAATTGGCATGTGTGAGCTAGTACCAGTGACCAAGTACAGGTATGTCAGTCCAGACCATACCTATTAACAAGTTGCTCAGATTTTTCTCCTTAAGTTTCATTTGCTATATGACACACAGCAGTACACTGTACAGCCATTATTCCCACATATCCCTCTTTTTTTCCACAAATGTTTGAAAATCACTCTAATGTATTCAGTGTCATGCAACCAAAAAAATTTAAAATTTGCAGCAGAAATTGATTGCATTTTATTTGCATTTTCTGACTCTGGATTGGGTAATAATTTCCAAGTGATCCACATGAGCAAATTCACAGCACAGATCATGGCCAGAAAAGAGTTTGCAATGCTGTCCAAATGTACCTGCTCAAAATCTGATGAGTGCATTTGAGGGGTGTATCAGAAAATCAAATTAGGTTTGTGGATAAATAGCTCAACAAAAGAAATACACTCAGAGCTAGAAACTATCACTATCTCAAGTTGATGCATTAAGAAGTGAAATAGGAAGTTTATCTTGGTCTTTATTTTTAGGTACTTATGGAAGAAAAGTTTGCCTGGTATTTCTAAATAGCACATTCAAGTCGTTTATTTTAGAGACAGGAGGACATTGCACTGATAAAAGAGACCTTACAGTCAGTTCATGATGCTTCAACAGTTTTCCAGTTTTGATCTCCAGAGGTCTCGTGAGGATGGTGCTGAGCATCTTCCCTGGATCTGAGTCTCCATTGCATGATAAACTGCCTACTCCCTCTCATTTTCATTAAGATTTTGACATGATTGAACTTTTACCCTTGTGCTGAAACCTAAGAGGAAAACAGATTTCTCAGGAGTAGGTGGGAAGAAGGCACCATTAGCTAGGGTCAGATGGGGTTAACAACAGCTTGAGATGAGGGATGACCCCTCCACACCACTAAACTGGTATATTTGCACAACTCTGTTGCACCCATGCAACCAGACATGCTGCACAGCTCACTGCCAGCCTTGACACTCAATTCCTCACCAAGCAAAGCAGCTTTCCTGAGCATTTTGTGCTGTAAGGTCTCTCCCATGGCTCTGTGGAGCTGAAGCAGCATGTGTAGAGAGGCTGGAGAGAAGGATGCAAGGGAAGGGTTGGCAAGGCCAGTCTCCTCCTGGTTCTGCAAACAGCCACTTGAATAGCGCTCAGCTTGAAGGTTGAGCCCCTTCCACTTTCTGCTTTTAATTTATGCCACCTATGACGTGACTTTAAGTTGATATTATTTATATATTTGCAAACTGGATTTAAAAAATATTCCTTTCACCTCTGTCACTTTAATATCTGTATTCACACCCTGCTAAGTTAGAATTATTGCCTCTCTTGTTTTAGATTTTGGCTGCAATTTGATGACAATCTGCTGTAATTACGCACATTTCATGGATGGATTGCTTACCATAACTAAGATCAGTTTATTCTTCCACTTGGTTTGCTGATGGGTGTCTTTATGTTTTCACAAATCATTTTAATCTCTGGAGAGGAGCATTTGCTCTGTTGGTCAGAAGGGTCAGGGTCAGTGAATCTAAGAAGCCTGCTCTTTCAATGGAGTCCTATGCCAGAGTTAATCAGCGAGCCTGCAGAATCCCAGCCCACAGCTGTGTTCTCTGGGCCCTGAAAGAAATCTGGCAAGACTCCTGCCTCTGGAAGCTCCTTCCTATGGTGTCCAATCCCCTGTCTATCAGAAAGAGGCCGGAAAATACCTCCTGTTTCTTGTAACTCTTAAAAATAGAATAATACTCTCAGTATTAATTTTTGCAAGCAAGTACATTGCAATTGAACATGATGCCCCTATTCTGTATACTGAGAGTTCAGTGTATTTCTCTTTTCTAAATCATTTTTTATCATACATGACCTTCAGACCATAGCCTATAGTAAAAGTTACTTGTATTTAGAAAAGTCTGTACTTTTCAGTTTATAAAAGTTTATTAAAGGATTTGGTGACCTTTCACACCTTAAGCTTGCAGTGACTCTTCCAGAGACCACTGTAGCAAACAAAAAAAAAAAAAAAAAAA
>VZTR01006552.1:0-17406 GCA_013400775.1 Chaetops frenatus | reverse complement strand
AAAAAAAAAAAAAAAAAAAAAAAAAAAGGGAAGAGAGAGAAAGAAAGAATCAAATAAAGTGGATGGACTGCAGGACTTCTGGGTTCCTCAGTTCTGGGATATCACATGGGGAAAATGTGGGACAAAGTGTTGGGGATGATTAGTAATGACTTCAAAAGTGTTAGGTAGTCTGAGGAGCATATGAAGAGAAGGTGAAGATGAAGTGAGTCTGAAGGAGAATGGAGTTTAAGACAAAGCATCCAGAGAAGGGTCATGAATGAGCAGGTAAGAGGAGCAGAAGGCACCACTTGGTAACTGGTGGTAGGGCAGGAGACACAGACAGCACTGGGCAAACAAGGTGAGGCTCACATCTAGGGCACACAAACCCAGGCTCCCTGACTGTTACTGTGGCGTTCAGCCAAGAGCAGGGCAGATGAAGTAGTGAACTGCACTTCTGTCCTTTGATTCTGAATTAAAGTTAAATCCAAAGTTTATCTAGCTCTTGGCCTCCAGCCTTTCAAACAAACACCAGCAGAAGTGACTGAATGATTGCAACATGAAAGCAGAGGTACAGGCTGAAGGTCAGTCACAGATTCAGCCCTTAACTGTAAAGCCTGAGAAGCTCCTCCTTCACCCCAGCTTCCTCCAGCAGCTCCTTTTGCAGCAAGCAGGAAACCCCTCTTAGCTTACCTAATGTTTATGATCAGATATCAACTTTTTTTCCAGTCCCTCTAGCCTTGGTGGCCAAGATTTACTTGGACCAGAGTTAAGTTTACCATGTTTGAGTGTCACCAGAGAGCTGTGCCATCCCTCAGGGTCAGAGGAGGTCTGGAACATGCTACTTGTCTACTTGTCGTGTCCCCTGTTACCCTGGTGGCCGGTGCCTGCAACACCACCCAGCCAATTGTCACATCCTCTGTCAGCATGGTTGAAAAGGCAGAAATTCTTTTGCTTTATGTGCTCTTACTACTATTGACTTTTAGGGCCTATTAAATGACAAACATAATGTTAAGTTATTATTGATGATTACAGAATCAAGTTGCTAGAAACTGGGAATAGATAGGACCAAAGTGACATATCACATCTGCATTATGGAGGATGCTTAGTTGTTGCATAGATTTTAGTGCATAGAGTTAGCAAGACAGGGTGGGACTCAGTGTTCTCTTACAGCTGCTACCCTGCAGAATGAGATGCTGTTCCTGCCCTGATTACCCAATTCCTGTGGGACCAGAGGCAAGACACCCATGTGACCCAGGGCTGGCTGCCAGGTGTTCCCCCTAAGCTGTGGTGCCAGCACAGAGAGGCAGCTTCCAGCAGTGGGATCTGCACATAGGGTTTGCTCTGAACATTTCTGACTATTGAAATGGATCCCAAAAATTAATAGCTACTTTTTGACTTAACCTTCTCACCTGGTTTTTACAACTGTGAAAATGGGAAAGTCATTCATTCAGGGAATGAATGTTTGTAATGTACCATGGGAAAATCCTTGGAGCTTTAAGCAGACTGCAGAGCGTCATCCTACAACGAAAAGAGTGTGCAACTCCAGGCAGATGCTTGCCTGTGGAGCACCATCCCCAAGCTCAGTGGGAGGCAGAAGGGTTCACTGGAAGAAATATCATATGTGATCCTGTGGTAAAGCACAGTCCATGAGTGTATGTCCAAGGAGAACCCATGAAAGCTGCATCTGCAATTCTTGTTTCCTGAGCATGAAGATCACTAGGCTGTGATCTTTAACCAGACTTTCATATCTATTATGAGGCAAAAATGGAGCCTTTTTGACTTTGAGTGGGACATTCTTCGTGGACCTCTGTATATTTTTGATGAAGCCCATTTTACTCTGTTCTGTTAAATAATTAATCCTAATCCTGCAAGATTTCCTCCTATTGTGTTTATTCCCTCCTTCAAGCATTTAATTGCCCTCTAGAGTTTTTGTAGTTCTTTCCCAGAACTGCTGCAACAGAGAGAAAAAACTTGTGTAAGACCTGAAGTGGGAAAGCATCACTAATCTTCTGAAGTTAGCAGCTGAGCATTTAGGTATATTATTATTATTTGGTTTATTATCTGCCTTGTGTTCAGGAGCTGCCTTGTGTGCCTTTATCAACCAAACAATATTTCCATGGCTGCCTAACCCTCAAACAGAGCAAAGGTAATATGTGATATGTTTGGACATTTGTTGCTGAAGTTAGTTGGGCTCTCTTGCTGCTGAAATTAGAAGTTTGTTGCAGGAGATTCAACAGAAGGCCTCTACAAAGCTTATTGTAGGGAATTCAATTAAATAAAACATCTTGTTTCAGCATGCACACAGATAAAATAAGATTAAGGATTAAATGTAACTGAAACCCTTTGTCATGCAAAGCTGGATCCTGGTGTTAATCAATGTAGAACCATCTCACTGAGCTCTTCTGCTGCCCGAGGATATGACTTGCTATTACTGATGTTGGTATGAGTTAAGTTAGGATCAAGAGGGTTTTCCTAAAAAAGAAAAGCATGAAATGCAAGGCCAGAAATGGGAGGAAACAAAGGGTCTGGTTCAACTGCAGTAAGCTTCATATAGAGAGGGTGCAAGCCTCCTGAAGACAAAAAGAACCAGAGTAAAAGCAGAGGAAAAGAAGTTAAGACAAAACCTGTGAGGCTGTCAAAATGCATCCAAAGCTAAAATCGGCTATTTTGAGTTTATTATGTTTTACAGTGTCATAGCTAAGCTTAAATATGTTCCTCTAGAGAAGAATATGATGCACTCTGTAGATGATGTAGAGTCTTGTGAGTACCATGCAGCTTCAAAATGCCAAGAGAATTTTGTTTATTTAACTGCCTACACCCACATTTGCTCTAGCAAAGTTTTTTTTGCTGATTCCTGCTCACTGCAGTGAAAGCCTTTGAGATGGGCAGCATCTTTCAAGTGTCTGACAGCCATGTATGCCCTCCCCAGTGACAGTAAGGCTTGTTATAGAGCTCACAGCAGCAGGACACTATCATAAGTTGCCATACACAGACTATGTCCAATATAGAATCAATTAAGGAGAAGTGACTCCTTAGGCAGATTTAATTATGCTTAAAGTGTGTTCTGGGACATTATCAAGTACTCTACTGTGCATTTATAAACACATATTTTAAACAAATCTAAATTGGTAAAAAATATAATATAGCATTTGTGTAAGAGACAGCATTTGTTAAAGACATCATGTACTACACAAATGCCAGTAAGATCCAATTGTATAAACTGATGCAAACTGGGCTCTGCACTCCTCAGGAATTAATTTTGGTTGATGGCCAAATGGTCACAGATGGACTTGATCAATCTGTCTTAGACTAGCACTTGCTTTTGAACATCCAGTGGATTTCACAGCAGTGGAACACAGTCACACAGAAAGGGCAAAGCACTGACTTCCTTTTTCAAGTATCAGCTCTTTGATTATGCAGCTAAATGCCCATCACACTGGGTGTGTTTTCCAGCAGGTAAGCACTGCTGGAACCCACTGGTGCTGACATACATCTTCATTGGATGTCCAGTTACAAGAAACTGTTTTAGACAGACTTTTTTCCTGGAATTCTTGGTGTTGCCCGCATGTTGGTGTTGTATAAACTTATCTGGAGCAAATAACACCAGAAACTTGTGCATGAGGCCTTAAGTAATCACCAAAGGGGGTGGGGGGCATTTGGCATGTTTTTCTACAAACAGAGGGAAGCATAATGATTAATCTCAGCTTTGCATTCAGGTTTAAATTGCACCAAAAGACTGGTAAGGAGCATCCTTTCAGTCAGAGTTCTATCTCTTCTCCTGAAGATGATACCTGTGAGGATCCTCTGTATGTTCCTGTGCCTCAGCATAGCCTGGGTATGAGTCTGCTCTACTTAATTGTTTTTGTATCTTTCTGTTTTGAATAGTAAGTATTTATTTAAGGTTCATTCGTGAAATAGATAAATTTTGTCTATCACCTAGCTAGTAAAATTCAATGCACACACATATGCAGCAGCTTAGTGTAACCACTTCACTGATGAAGTTTCATCAGTACTTCTGGAGCATCCAGCTCTCTATAGTTTTGCTTAACTCGGTTTTGCTGAATCTGCCTGGCTTCAGGAGCAGCAAAGCAAATCCATTAACATGAATTCAGACACTCAATAGGTGATGCTCTCAGTCTTAAAGGTAACTTAACTGGCTGGATGCTAGTGGCTCCAGCCATTCAGGAATTTTCATGTTTATTAGGATGAATTCTACTTTGCTTTGGACAGTATTGCAGCAGGATTTTCTACCTATAAATTACACACAATAGCTCTATTATTATGAAAGAGACATTTTAGAAAAAGATTCTTGTGGCAGCAACATCAGCTTAAACTACAGCTAAGTAAGAAGCAGATTTTTGATAAGGAAGGAGATAAACTTGGTTTGCAGCTGTACTAATATAACCTTTCTTTTTTCTCATTGAGGACTGAGTTCGTAATCTTACATTAGAGTCTTTACATTTCTCTTTGTGAGTGTTTTGTTTAGTTTTTTTTTTAAGGAAGTGGATGTTTTAACAAATGGCAAAAATTACAGGAAGCAGCTGGGACAAAACAGAAGCAGTCATGTTGGAGTTGTTAATGCCTGAAGGGCATTTTTGGATAGATGTGCTACTTTTAGGAGGCACTTGGGCCAGATCAAATCATTAATTAATCAAACTACTGAACTTGAATCTGCTAATTTTAAATAAAGGTGTTCCAGTTCCTCAGAGTGGTTCTGACCCTGGAGGCTAGAATTAGGATCACTTTCTCAGCTTCAGAATTAATCATCAATCATAACAAGAAGTACCCATTCATATTTTCAGGCATTAATTATAATGTTTGAAAAGTGCAAAAGGTGCACAGGGAATTCTAGTCAGACCTAATTACATCTTAAGCCCTAAAGCATGGCTTTTTTTAATGAAAAAGAAAAAAAAAAGGTCTTTTACTAAGTGATAATACTGTAGGAATCCTTATCATGTTTTGGCTTGGAATCAGTTTGTATATATCAATTTTTCTTCTCAGTTTTGAAGAAAACTTCAGCATATTTGTTTCTCTTCTTTCCATTACCACAGTGAAATCCATCCATCACTAAAATGGTTATTTTAACTATCTTAGTAGCTTTCTCGCTCTCTTTGTCATGCAAAACAGTGCTACAAGCTTCAAGTTGGCACCTGTGATTAAAATCAGAAGCAGTAATGGGAAAATTCTTCTTATGTATCTGTAAGCTAGTTTTGTGTAAACTGAAGGTGGTAAAGTGACAATGAGAATATTAGCGTATTGCACCAAATGGGAATAGTATTTTTTAAAGTATTTACTTTTACTTTTCCAGTTTCAGCCTAATTTCAAGTTAATTTTTTATTTACACACAGGACAAAATATTTCTGTGGAATGGTATTATCATAATACATCCTGAGCACCACTAGCTCTCTACGTAAAAGCATTACTTTTAAGAGATGTAAAGCTTTATTCCAAAAAACCAAACAAAATCGTATCTAACAAGAACTGTTGGAATAGAATCCTTGCCCTTTTGGGTGTGATGAGTACCAGATGGCTGGGATTGCCACCCGCCAGCTGAGTGTCTGAGGACATCAGCATTGTGTTTCTGCTCCCTTGGCAGCTGCTCCCTTGACCTTGGTTTTGCTTTTCCCCCTTTTTCCTCCTGGCAGGCACAGGATGGAGAGAGCACCTTTGAGCAGGTGGGTGCAGGAGTGCGTGGCCCCAGGATTGTGGAGCACAGGTCCCAGCCCAGCTGCCAGTCTGAGAAGAGCTGGCCCATCTGCGCAGATGACGACTGGGTGAGCGACCAACACTGGGGTGAAAGTGGGGCTGTCCGTAGGGCACCCGTGGGCCTCAGCTGGGTCAGCAGCTGGCTCAGCAGCTGGGTCAGCAGCTGGGTCACTACAGCAGGTGCCAGAGGCCAGCACGGGGTTCAGCGTTAGGGCCGAGGTAACACTTCAGGTCGGGGCAGCCTGCACAGGTCTCCTGTGGGAAACAAGAAAAGAAAGGGAAAAATGAAGACAAAAGAAACAGGGAGAAGTTTGCAGTGGTGCAGAATGAGAAGAGAAAGTAAGTCAGGAAGAGAAGGATTAAATAAAAAAAGGCTAATCCTAGAAAAACATAAGAATTATTTCTCTTCAGAATTTTGATATTGCCAGTTCTGGGTTTCATAAAGGCACCAGAAAGAAAGTTGTGAGAAAAAGAAAAGAAGAAGCTGGAAATCACATACACTTTGCTAGTTAATTGTTAGGAAGTCAGATTACAAGATGCTTGGTAAAAGTTTCATAGTGATTGACTACATGTCTTTGTATATAAACCATTATTTCTCTCTTTCTCGCCTCTTGCATCTCAGTCCTTTTCTATGCTAAATTTATTGGATGACTTCTTGGCAAAGAGCTTAAGTCTGTCAAAACATTAGGCTTTTCTGAGGAAAACTTTGCTTTAAAAGGCTGTCCTCTAAAATCCTGGACTCAGATCAAACTGGACAACAGACTTCTTACAGCAGACCTCTAAGAAATATATATATTAAAATACACAAAATCTCACCCATGAGGAACAGAGGAGAGAGAAAATTAAAGGTTTAATTGTTCCTCACCCCACAGTTCCTCACCTGTTTCTCAGGTTTCTGAGGATGTGCATCATTGATTCCATTATACAAGATGTTTACTCTTGAGAATTTTAGCACAATTATTTCCATCTTTCAATTGTAGGGTACAAAATTTCCATCAGGATGCATAATGCAAGGACTGATTGATGAAAAGGACCAGGATTACAGTAACAGAATAGACAAAATCAAGAAGCTGCTCTCCGATAATCAAAACAACTATAAGAAGTCCAATCAGATAATTGTGGAAACTGTGAATGTACTAAAACCAAACCTGGACAGTGCTCAGCGTGAGTATCTTGCACCCACTTTTATTATCAATTACTGAATTCTTACTTTTTTGTGAAAAAGCCATGTGTAGTGAAAATATGGGCTGCACTGTACATTATTATCAAGAAACAGAACAATCATAATAACAGACTCTTAACTAGTTAGTAAAAAATAATGTAATTTTTATCTGCTCAGTACTATGAGAAATATGTTCTAAATTATGTGTTTAAATATGTACTTTAAAACATGATACATATTTAGGAAAGAAAAGCACATGTGCATAGCTGACTGTGAGGCCTTTTTGTTTCAGAGCTTGATGAGACTTATGGTCGCCTGTCAGGAGAACTGAGACGGAGAATTGTGACATTAAAGCAGAGAGTTGTCACTCAAGTGAACAGAATTAGAGCTCTGCAGAACAGCATCCAGGAACAAGTGGTGGAGATGAAGCGCTTAGAGGTAGGTCTCTGCTATGCACTTCCCATTCCTTCTGGGTCTTAGCTGCAGAAAGGAGATCCATCTGTTACCGTGAGCAGCACTCTCACAGGATCTGACTTGCTAAGACAAATCTCCAAATGAGTTCCTTTCTATCCATCCTGGTTTTCTACTTCTTCTCTATAGGAGCAAGCGTTAATTCCAGGAGTTCCTAGTCCCACCTGATGCTCCATCTGCTGATAACTGCTCCTGTGCAAGGCATTTCCCCTCCTGCCAGGAGCTGCTGAGCTGTTAGAAGGGGAATGTGCTCTGTCCATCCCCAATGCTGTCACTGCTGCCAGGGCTGGCATTACAAACTGTGTTCCTAGGTTGCAGCCAGTTCTTCTGATGGTAATGCAAGGAAATTCCTGGCACAAACAGTGGTTTTGCTCAAAGGCTTATTTTGATTCCTAGATCAGATTTTTCCCATATCAGAAATCTACCATCTGGATCATTTGAGAAAGCAATGTAACCCCAAGATGTCAAACCTCACAGCAGGGCCATGACAGAGTCATCCCTTCTCTTTGGAGGGCCCATTTCTGCCCCAGTTCCCAGAGAGCATGTCTAATTCTGCAGCACTCCTCCCAAAACCAGGAAGACACCTCTACACCCCAAAAATAAAGGGAGCAGAGATTGGGAACCTCCTACAATGCTCTTTCCCATGGAACTCATGTGCACTGTGCTATTGCACGTGTCATGTTTACAGTGGGAATAAACCTATGATGATATCAAAACTGAACTTTGGAAAAGCTCAGCTGTAGGTGGGAGGTACTCATCTTTTCCCTGTTCACTATAAGATATCCTCGCTTGAGAAATTCAGGAAAGCTCCCTAATCAAATTACTTCTCTCTGGTTATGTAGGTGGACACTGATATTAAGATATGAGCTTGCAAAGGAACCTGTGCTAGAAGTTTTGATTACAAGATGGACAAAGAAAGCTACGACAACATCCAGAAGCAGCTTGCCGAAGCCAACTCCATCAACTTGCACCCAGAGCTTCAAACAACCACCTTGAGCACACTGAAAATGAGGCCACTTAAGGACTCTAGTGTTCCTGATCGTTTTAAGCATAAGCCTCTGCCAGAAATGCAAGCTCTGAACATAATTAATAACATCAAGCAGATGGAAGTGGTATTAGAAAGACCAGAAACAGATGCGAAACCCTACCGAGGTGACAGCTCGTATCACACAGCAGAATCAAGGGGGGATGGACCTTCATACACCAGCAAATTAGTTACTCCTACTCATGGGAGAGAAACCCTTAGTCTTCCAGACAAAACCTCCTCCACTGTTCGTAGATGCACCAAAACTACCACCAAAAAAATTGTCTCTGGGCCTGACAGCCCTAGAGAAGAAGTAGTTGAGAAAACAGTTTCTTCTGATGGCTCAGACTGCTCCTATTTACCTGGAAATGTTGGAGGGGAAGGGACCACCTACCATTTTAGTGGTGCAGATGCCTTGCACAAGCTGGAGGCTATATTCCCTGAGCTAGAGTCATTTTTCACTCCTGACTCTGCATCCATGGCTACTAAGCATGTTAGTGGATCTAGCAGCTTCACAACCAGCAGACACACAACTGGCACAGGCAGTAGCCACATAGGTACAGGAGTATCCAGTCATTCAGGGACTTATGGGGGAAAAGACAAATTTGGAGACTTAGGAGAGGAGGAGGAGGATGACTTTGGAGGACTTCGCCTTCAGCCATCTGGATTCCCGTCTGGCAGTGCAAGTCACTCCAAGACTGTAGCAACCAGCTCTTCTAGTTTCAACAAGAGAGGCTCTGCTTTTGAAACCAAATCATTAAAGATCCGTGAAATAAATGAGCAGCTAGGTGGGTTGGAACATGATCAGAGTGCAGAGGATACCCCAGACTTTCAGGCACGCAGCCTCAGACCGTCAGGAGTGAAGCGAAGGACACCCAGCACTGGGAAAGGTAGTTATTGAGGTAATGGAGCCAAACTCCATCCATGACCAAACTGACACGTTCATTTCAGATACTGTAGCACAACAGTGTGTTAATTAAATGCAAGCACTGTGTCTATTACCACCTCAGAAGCAAAAGGGAAAATATTTCATTAATGTTTGGGTATTACATAGAGAATTCACAATTTAAGAAATATGTAAAGTTGTCTTTCCTGAATTCTTTTTTGTGTTGCCTGTCACTATACCTAGCATTGTCCAAGACACTTTTAACGATTTTCCTCTGAGCTATTGGTATTTGGATTCCTCTGAACCTTTTATTAAATTTTGCTGATAACTTCTGTCAAACCAGATCAACTTTTTTTTTTAGACTGTGATGATATCCGCCAGAAACACACTTCTGGTGCCAAAAGTGGCATTTTCAAAATCAAGCCAGTGGGATCCAATAAGGTTTTGTCAGTTTATTGTGACCAACAGACCACATTGGGAGGATGGCTATTGATCCAACAGAGAATGGATGGATCAGTGAATTTTAACCGGACCTGGCAAGACTACAAGAAAGGTTTCGGCAGCATGGATGGCAGAGGGCGAGGAGAGTTATGGCTGGGCAATGAAAACATACACTTGCTGACTCAGAATGACACTCTCCTTCGGGTAGAGTTAGAGGACTGGGACGGAAATGCTGTGTTTGCAGAGTATCTCATACAGGTAGGGTCTGAAGCTGAAGGGTACACCCTTGCTGTGTCTTCCTACGAGGGCACTGCCGGGGATGCCCTGGTCGCTGGCTGGCTGGAAGAGGGCACTGAGTACACGTCCCATGCCCAGATGAAGTTCAGCACCTTTGACTGGGACCAGGACCACTGGGAGGAGAACTGTGCCGAGATGTATGGGGGGGGCTGGTGGTACAACAGCTGCCAGGCTGCCAACCTCAATGGCATTTACTACCCAGGGGGCCACTACGACCCCAGGTACAATGTCCCCTATGAGATCAAAAATGGCGTTGTCTGGCTGCCATGTAAAGCCTCTGACTATTCCCTCAAAACTGTTAGAATGAAAATCAGGCCCGTAGAAACCCTGTAGAAAGACAGGCCTTTAGTGTGTGTTATGGCTACAATTTGAAAAGATGTTTTTTATATATGTATGTATGATGTACCTTTATCCTGTGAATTTGAAGGCAACTGAGCACATTTTCAGATTAAAAAATAAACAATGATTAATTATCAACAAGACTTTTCTGATCTTATTTTTAACTGAAAAGGAAGTACTGATTTTAAAACCCTTTTGATATGAACTTTGTCTATGTCTATGTCTTTGGCAGCTCACACCGTGATGTGAGAAAAAAAATTTAAATTTGAATCATTTACTTTGTTTAGGAGTGTTTAAAAAGTAAAAATATTTAGAAGTATGGTCACAGCGAAATCCTGCCTCCACTGACATGGACTGTTAAAGTCTAACCAAGTTCAACATTCACACTCACANAGAATGCATGCATTTTAGGACTGACTTTTAAGAATCTCCTAAGCTTTAATTTTATAAATCCGGACATAGAACTTCCATCCTATTGATGAATCTTAGATAGCTTACCATCCACACTTGTAGCTTCAAAATAAGACAATACCATGATAACTCATCAAAACACAGCTCCCAAAACAGGCTATTATTTTCTAGCAACCCCAAAAAGGTTATGACTCTAACCAGAACAAGCAGGATGAGGAGCCACCTGAATGTTTCTCAGCACATATGCCAAGCAAGGATTCTTCTAAGGATAAGGAGTTTAAATCAGCTTGCTGGCAGTGTGTGGTAAGGATCTTATAGAAAACAGCTGGCTGCGTGGAATACCAGTTATATTGGTCATACAATTACAGAAGACCACATTGTATTTACCTTTATACCTTATGGCACAAAATTACACAAGTATTTACACTGTTTAATATTTCTTTGTTTCTAGAAACACTCACAAGTAAACTTCCTTACCTCTAATCTCACTGACGTGTTGCAGACCATTTAACAAGATCATCAAATACTGGCAAAGCAGCTCACTGTTAGCATTTTTTTTTCAGTGCTTCTCAAATACAGTCACTGTCTAACCTTTTTGGAAAGATTGCTGAAGGGCAAAGACATCTTTACAGTCATGTGTGAGGAAGCATCTGTGCTTTTGGAAAACGGGTTTCCACTTGCACATTATGTTTTTGTTCCTTAGCCTCAGCTGAAGCCTGCCTGTGTGGATGCTGAACATTTGTGTTCCTTTAGTGAGAAGCTGCCATTATGTCTCATTCTTGTCCTCCTGGGCTTCACAGATTAAATAAACACTAAAGGTTTCAGGTGGGATCCATCCACCTCTAGCAATCTGGGTGGCTTCCTTCCTGGAGGAAGGCAGACACCTTTGAGACATGCTCATCCTGTCTACCAGGCTTGGAAAGTCTTCCCTTTGTCTGCTCAAGGGAGCATAGGCTACTAGATGTGATGAAATACTCAACTTGCACCTTCTCTATGACTGGAGACATCAATTATTCTAGTTCCATGATAGGGATTGTGTGAAAAACACGTATGTGTGAAAGCAAATATGTGAAACAGGTCCCAGAAAAGGACATATTTCATCCAGCAACAGGATTTGAGCTAAGGGACCAGTGACCTACTCATTTGTTCAATACTCTTTTCCCTTTTATTCCTTCTCAACTTGCTACACAGGCAGTTAGTGTTACTTTTATTGTATAAAAGAAAACAATTGTCTCTTATTTAGTGAAATGCATTTGCTTCTCCCCAGATTATGCATAAATATTTAGGAATAATATGAAGTCTCTAGTTTTAAGACTTTATTAGTTTTTAGAAAACTTTTTAAAATAGTCCTCTCCCTCTTTAAAAGAGATACGAAAGGCCGTTGTAAAAGAGTGAAACAAGGTTTTTTTTTATTTTATCAGTGTTATTCGATACTAGTAATTCTGTCTTGTGTACAAATGAAAAAAGGAAAAAATACACTTGTGAGTTATTTTCACCTGACAAATTTTGATTTACATTTGACACAGCTTTTTCCTTTAGGTCACAGTATGGTTGTACATACCGATTCGGTTCTCATATGTAAAGATCAGCCTGAGTACCATGCTGAAAAGATAACCATGTACAAATACTAAAAGAAAATCCCTGATTCTGTACATTTTGGTAATGGTTACTGTGGAAAGTATGGCCGGATTTTCATGCTCATCTTCTTCATTGAATACCAGGACCCTTTCCAGTTCATCCATACAACACCATCATCTGTCCCATGTTTTGCTATGTCCCAGCTGTAGGTCCCTCCCCAGTAGTATCTGCCATTGGGGTTGGCTGAGTGGCAGCGGTTGTACCACCATCCACCACCATCTTCTTTGGAGCACTGTTTTCGTGGATCCAAAGTTGACCTGACAAGGGGGGGGGAAAAAAAAGGTGTTGAGAATGACATCTGTGATACAGGCTAACAGATTAACAGAGTGCCTGTACCTGCCCATGTACTGAAGTTTTCAAACCATAATAAATAATTTAAGTCCTCTCTGAACTTTCTGTAAAAGACTGAGAAGTGTGTGCTACACAGTGCACTTAGAAGGTAAAGCAGCTAAGAAAAACCAATCAAATTTTAGTTGCACCTCTTTGGGAATGTCATTTTATTTTGCCAATTGACAACTATAATCACTTGCAGTTCATAATGATAATTACCATATCGATGAAATTTAAAGATAAAAAGCAATCAGAAAGGTATGTCTTCCCCAACCTAAACGATTCCTTTACTCATGAATATGTAATCAGGTATTAAGCACAGTTCAGAGATACAGTGCTCTATTGTATACTTTACAACTGAGGTCCTGTCTTCTGAGTAGGCAGAACATTTTTTTTTTAAGTGGACATGCTACCTGCCTCTTTCTTCAGGACCCATTATATATCACTGGAATGAGTACCAATATTCCTACTTAGTGTCCTCAGCACTGCTGCTGTCAGTCTCTAACTATGAATATATTGCATCCAGAGTTGCTGCTTTGTCTGTGGTAAGGCATTCATGGAAACAATAAAATTCATCAGGCTTGCTTCTTATTTCATTGTGGAGTGTCACTAATCCAATATATGGTTTCACCTTTCCTTGGCTGTGCCAAGGAAACCACATAGACATTTAGCAGGCAACTTGAAGGGATATAACATATTTTGACATACTACAAAATGCTGTGAAAACTAACGGCAAATTACAGAAATATTCTATATTCAGCTCTATTTTTATTTTAAATGTCCAGTGCAACTACATACCATCCATCATTGTCTCTGTCATAAGTGCTGAAGTACATGCCGTTGTGAATTGTCATTGTCCTGTTTTCTCCATGCAGTTGGGAAGCTCCTTCCATCAGCGCATTACCTGCAGTGCCTTTGTAGTTACTAACTGAAAGTTGATACTTGTTTCCTTCATTCTGTATGGTGAAACCTCCATAATGAGCTGATACTTTATCACCATTCCAGTCCTCCATTTCAATTAAAACTTCAGTGGGCCCTATTTTGGTAAGTTGGCTGATTTTGTCATTTCCAAGCCAATATTCACCTGAGAAGCAATAAATGAGAGCTCTGTGAAACCGACTTTGCAATATACTTCAAGGCAACTTTATTATTTGCCTATAGGTCAATAATAACTCCACTGCTAAAGTGGATTAGCTAATTTAAAAAAAAAAAAATCTAAGAGCTTCAAAAAATAGGAGAAAACAGTTTTAGTAAGAACAGCTCTTTGCATTTTATGCTTGGTGTTTTACCTGGTGTATCACAGTAGTTCTTCCCTCCATTCTTTGCAACATTTCCAAATCCTTTTCTATATTGATCCCATCCTCTTCCAAAATTAACACTGCCATCCTGGCGGTTCTGAATCAAAGTCCAGCCTGCAGGAGCAAGAGTATTGAGATTAAAGTACCAGAACAAAAGGAGTATCAAACATTAAAATACAGCCCTTTTAACTTCACCTTGGGACCAGAGGAGCATATGGCTTCCTTGCAGCAGGTCCTTCACTGCTTTTGAGCTCAGCTTTGCCCCTTTTGCTCACACTTAAGTAGTACCTTGCTTCATAGGGAAAGGTGGAAAAAGCAGAACTTGATGGATGGCCCTGGTCTTTTATCTAGTGCATTGTAGCAGGATAGGCAATGAGCCAGGCTGTCCTTGTCATAGTAAGATATGTACACAATTTATTTCCAGTTTCATTATAGAAGTATCCTATTCTGCATCAGCAGATGACCTCAACAAGACTTTCCTGGATGAGTCAATCAGACTTAATTATCAAGTAATTACAACAGGTATAATTTCAATTTCTTCGTATAAAATACAAATTACTTATAGGATTTTTTTGGTAGCACCGATAAATTAATATTATAACAACACAGTTATTTCACACTAACCTCCATTATCTGTTTCCATGTCACAGTATACTCTGTATGGCTTGACAAAAGGATCTGGCTGGATGAGGTACATTTCGGATGTCTCGCCTCCCTTTCTGATGATATCCTCACATTCTGAAGAATAAAACAGAGACTATTAATGAAAAATCTGTGAACTTCTTCAAAAGCCTTCTTATCCTTTGGCGTGCTGTTATATGGCAACAGTTTTAAATATATATATATAGATAGTGTTCTACTTTCATTTTGATCTCTGTAATAAATCAAGTGAAAGAATCAGGGAAGAAAGAATATTGCACTGTTCAGTTTTCCAAACAGGAATTTCTGAAACTTCAAACTAAGTGATGCCAGAATGTATACCTTAAAATGACTTCTTGAATTAGACAAGAAAGAAGAACATCTCTTGACTGTAAAAGCTCTAGAGTACAACTACGATAGTCACAAATGTGTCACCTCCACTTTACAAAGACCCTGAAGTACATATTNATTTTACAACCCAAGACAGCCACTTACAAAGACTGATATTGGATAAGAAGATTTTTGATCTGACCAGTATAGTGATCCTGAAAAGATTTTTTTTCATCTAGGATTCCATCTTTCCTGATACCCTAATCAATTGTACAGGCAGGTGCATCCATCAAATTGCACAGTAACACAAATGGGAAAAAAGATGTCATTATAGTTGAATGAGTACCTTTGCCTGAAACCACAGGAATATTACAGGAAACAGCACATGGGGAACTGCAGTAGTCCACCTGGGTTGCAATGGCATTTTCCAGTTTTTGTATCTTTTTATGTAAAGAATCCACAACTGCACGAAGGACCCTGAGGCTGGATGGGATGTTATTGTCCAAATTATCCTTTATATAATTATAGTGCAATTCCACTTCTGTGTTGTACTGAGAAAGTAAATCATCATTATCTAGAAAAGCAAAGAAATGAGAAGCAGATTAGTTTTCAACATGTTTTCCATTTAAGAAATGATGAAGAACAATTTTTAAGTACAATTTGAGATGCAGGAAGGAAGGCAGGAAGGGCATTTATTTTGCTTATTTTCTAAAGTGTGCAAAAACTATGCAGATACTCTCAGGGAAGTGGTACACGTGTACTGTTGTTTCTTTGCTAGCTAATAGATTTATCAGTGCTGCTATACTCTGCCAAAGAGCAATAATTCCCTTTTTTCTGGGGAGGCATGGTGCCAATCCAGAAGCTGGTCATAAATGGATTGGATGGACATAGGAAAACAGGTAAGGGGAACACATTAATGATGTACATTTAGAGGCCTCATATGAATCTTGCCTTAGCAAGAGATCCATTCCTTTGCCTCTCTCAAAGGAATTCTTTTAAGATTTAAGAGGACCCGGTCACAGAACCCTGCTTTTCTAGATATTCCATGGTATTGTAAATTTTTTAAGAAGTCCCACTAAAAAGTAACTGTAGGAATGCCAATAAAACTTCAATATCATTTATACCAGTAGTTCACAGAAATAGCATACCTTTTCTTTGTTTTTGCCTCTTAACCAATTTATCTTCTAGAATGGTCACATATTCATAGAAAGTTGAGGAGCTCTCCGACAGCGTGTTCACTTTATCTTTTAGATCATGAATAACTGCTTTCACAGTTTTTTCCTGTTTTAACAGTGTAGTTTGCAGCTCACATCCAGTTGGACACAGCACTCCCTTAAAAGAAGCAAAAATGGCTGTGAATAAAAGCCAAGATAAAAGAGTTCTAGTCCCATCAGTGAACAACCATACCTTTGAACACAGGGGAAGGGTTTGTAGTGAGAGAACAGATATTTAACCATCTAGATAAGCTTTAAGAGACTTCATTTGTTGGCAACTTCCACACTCAAACTGGTGCTCAGGCACTAAGAAGCCTCTCAGCAGCATTGCTACGGGATGCATTTTCTAGCAGGGATCATGGCAGAGACAGTGGGATAGACTGCTGCAAGGCAGCAAGGGGTTTACTGGATGTCAGCATGCTGGTATGCTCTCGCATAAGAGCTGCCGCAGCGACTGAGGGTAGACCAGAATTACATCTTTAAACTAATTTTAAGAAAGACTGGGGAGGTTTGGTTTGGTTTTTTTGGGGTTGTTTTTGTTTTGGTTTTGGTTTTTTGGTGGTTGTTGTTGTTGTTGTTGGTTGTTTGTTTGTTTGTTTGGGGGGAGGGGTTGGGTTTTTTTGGTCCCTAGGGTTCCTTAAGATTATCTGAAACTGAATCCAGCACTTCTGCAGAGGTTTTTCCTGTCCTTAATAGTTACTTGTGCAAAGGCAGGTGGAACGCACAGGCTAACCCACAGATACTTCCTTTCCTGGTTTAGGGTTCAACTCTCATCTCCCCGTCTTTGCTGTAGGCTGGCTCTGCCACTAACCCCATGGACTCTGAAATGTTACCCTACTGAATGCAGTCCTGGCTAACCCAAGCAAAGTGAAGAAAAAGCTAGGCTGGTTTACATGACTGACCGTCCTTTATTGGGCAAGGAAAACTCTGGTGTTGGGCATACTAGAAGGAAAGGACAGTATGTTACCAGCTGTCCCGACAGCCAGACACCCACCAGCTCCTCCAGGGTGTGCTTGCAGCCTCCAGCATCAGGATAGACGATCCGTTCTTTCTTGTTGCCCGTCTTGCCACGCTTCGGGGGCCGGGGCCGGTACCCGGCGCCGCTGATGGGAGGTGCCACAGGTCGGAGCGTGGGCGCCATTTCGCGCCTCTTGTCCACGGGTCGGTGGCCACGGACGTCAAGCACGGGGCTCTCATCCTGCATAGCCAAGGGGAGACATTTCTGAACCTGGGACTGCTGT
>VZTR01006551.1:6311-22307 GCA_013400775.1 Chaetops frenatus | reverse complement strand
CACCCAAACCCCAACAATGACCTGAATTCTTTATTGGTGTCATCCTTTGAAAAGACTGAACTTTTTGCTACAGCTGTATTTCTTTCATTTGGGATCTCTCCCTTACAGATGTGTAATATACTAGCATTACATAGTCAAATATAGTTGCTCTGAGTATAAAATAATCACAAAATGTTACATATAACCCACTGTTAGAGAAATATGAGAATTCAACTTAAAATATAACTTGTTTGAATGCAGAAGCTGTATTTTGGATGACTGGGAATGGACCCTATGTCCCAGAGAGACAATCTTTAACAGAAAGATGTTCTGAAGAAGCATTTAATTAAAAAAAAACATGTAGATTTCATTAATCCTTTCTTGAGATCTCTGGAGTAACTTATAAGAGTAGATCAACATAATAAAGTATACTTACAGTCTTCTGGATAAACACATCTAAGTGTGACCTCATCAAGGATCATGTTTTTGGGACAGTATGGCATGCATCCTTCAACTCTTTAAAATATTGCATAGTCAACTCTAAAGCCACAGTAGAAGTATAAGTTAATTTTAAATTATTTTACTTTGTCTAGACAAACCATTAGAATGTCTTATCAGAGTTCTGAGAACTTTCCAATGAAATTATGAACATAGCATTTTGAGAAATTTTGAGGTCAAAAAGGTATTGAGCAGCATAATTCTATTTCTAAACTGTTAATAATTATTTGCATAGGCTGATAAGCGTGATAGCCTTGGACCATTCTGCTTCCTCAACCAGGTGGAAGTTTAGATCCCTAAGCCGAAAGGGTTTTTTCACAGAATGATGAACTTGTCTACAAGACTTTTGTTTTATCCAGATATGTTCATTTGAGATATTAAAATATTTAGATTGACTCCATAAAGCCTTTGGCTTGTGTCCATTCAACATAGGAGAATGCAGAAAAATCACTATATTCCCATGACTTTTTCATTCTGGGGGGATTTTTCAATAAGAAAATCATGACATTAACAACCAGTGCTTCCATAAGGAAAAAGCTAAGAATACCAACATGAAAAATTAGTAATATTAGTAGTATTACTAATCATAAATTGCATACGCCTAGGGAGTCTGAAATCTAAAATATCCTTTTTTTCCACTGCATAGTGCCTTGAGCTTTTAGGCATTTTTCCTTTTAGTTTACTGTGGTTTCATAGAAGCCAGGGGAGAACTATGGAGACAGGAAATCTGTTTACTAAATCCCAAGCTAACACCACCCCTCTGAAATCCCTCCCTTCATGCCAATGGGCATCTCCCAGTATAAAAGTTCCCTCTTCTTACAGTAGATGGCGTATTCCTCCCTTACCATTCCTACAATTTTTGATCTCCGTCAGAAACACCAGAAAGATGTGGTCGTTTTAGCATGATGGTATGCTGGTTTAGGATGCGACTATAAATCCAGAGGGAAATAGCATTAATTTAATTAAAGAGCTTTCTTCTTAACTGTAATAAATAAAAGGTCTTTGTTCATTAAAACAAACACTAAAGAAGATAAGAATTTGATTTAAGTGTTAAATAGTAATAAATAAAAGGTCTTTGTTCATCAAAACAAACACTGAAGGAGATAAGAATTTGATTTAAATGTTAAGTGAGAGGTTTCAGGATGTGGGAGGAAGAGACCTTGAGCACAAGTATCTAGCTTAGGAATTACACCAAGTAGCTAGCATAGAAGATTGTATAACCAAATATGTACAAGTTAACCCTTAGGNTGATGGTATGCTGGTTTAGGATGCAACTATAAATCCATAGAGGGAAATAGCCTTCATTTAATTGAAGAGCTTTCTTCTTAACCACTACCAGGNAATTATTTGCATAGGCTGATAAGCATGATAGCCTTGGGCCATTCTGCTTCCACAACCAGGTGGAAGTTTAGATACCTAAGCAGAAAGGTTTTTTTCACAGAATTATGAACTTGTCTACAAGACTTTTNATTCTTGCGTTGGAAATCACATGTAAACAGGAATACAAACCGGGAAATGAGAGCCTTGGCACGAATATTTTCATATGACTTGTTAGAGTTTCTGGGAAATGAGGGCCTTCGCACAAATGTTTTCATATGACTTGTTAGAGTTTCTCATAAGAATGATATTGAAATCTGGATAGTAAAACTAAATGGATATTGCAGCAGCAGCAATTTTCAGAAAGCATGTGGTATGCTTATTACAAAAAACAATACAGTAGCAATATGAGATTAATTTTACTTACAGAGGAAGAAATTTACATGCTATTCCTTCAGGATCACTGCATGTCTTAAAACAACGATTAGCACAAGATTCAAATCGCCATTCGCACATCCTTCTGTAAGGCACAGAAGCACTGAGTTCTGAGAAGGAAAGAAAGGGTTTTTTTTTATTGATTCTCTAGTCAATAAACAATAAATTTACACCCTTTCCTCTAATATATATTGGGATTTTCAGATAAATGAAAAAATGATTTTTTTTTCAGAACTTTCCAATAGGTGAGATTTTGTTCAGTTTCAAGTATTTTAAATTTGTTCAAGCTAAAAGACACTTCAAGCTTTGACAATAAAAATAGCTATTTATTTTCACAATATACTCTGTTTCAAAACCTAAAAGATCAGTTAAACATGGTGAAGACACTTGGTTGAAGATGCAATACAATTTGCCAAAGAATAGATATGTATAGATTACTAATGAGATATTAACATACATAATTTTGTGACATGACACTTTCATTTTGAAAGAGTAAGCCAATGAAAACATAGTTCAAAGATAAAGTGACCATCCTATCTGCAAAAATTAGAAAATAACATCATTTTGAGATGGAATGGAAGACTGTCCTGGTTTGAAGGACAGGTGTCTGCTAAGGAAGGCAGGGGACCTCCCTTGGAATGAAAAAAAAAAAAATGTAAACCCTTTCCCTTCGAATTATCGTAATTCTGAAATTAAGGGGCTCACAGGCAAAGATATGGGGAACGGAATAACAGTTCTTTACTAGTATTTATAATAAAACAAAGAAACAACAGCTACAATGGCATTAACAACAAACAGAAGCAGGAACTCAGTGAGAACCTGCTGGCTAGCAGGCACTTCTGATGCAGTGATAGTCACAGCTGGTGGGGGGTGCTGGTGGCGCGAGCTCTGGGAGCTCGTGGCGATGGTGTGGTGGATCCCCCCCCACACAGCCGGGACAGGGAGGGATGGAATAAAAAAAAGAAGTTTTACTTTCACAAACCCCCTTGAGCAGTTGATCTTGGTGTCCTGGCGAGGCTCTCAGGAAAGGAAAGCAGCAGGCTGGGACGGCACGGTGTCTCGGTAGGCAGGGGGTGCAGAGGCTGTAGCGCCGTGAAACCCAGAGCAGCTCCGGAGCAGCGGCAGGGACGGGGCAGCGGCAGCCCTGCCTCCAGCAGAGCAGGGAGAGGCAAACTCAGGGATCCCGGGCACCCACACAGATGGTGACAGGTCCTGGTTCCGGACAGAGACTCCTTCCACAGCAGAAGAAAACAGCTCTCCCGGCGAGGTCCAGCAGCAGCAGCTCTTCCAAACGTTCTCCCTGGCGGCCCAGAGCAAGAGTCCCGTCCCCTCCTCCAGCCAAACCTTTTGCCCGCCCCAAACTCCAAGGTACCCCCACCCTGCTGGGAGAAAAAACCTCTCCCAGCTTCACAATACCTGTTTCCCTCAGTTCAATCACTTCTTTTGTTCCCCTTAAGTACCCGGCCATTATGGTCCCTTAGCAACTGATGGGGGGAAAAAATTCCACAGGTGAAGAGAAACAAAAGGGAGGAACACCCAAACCCCAACAAAGACAAAGAAAGAGAGAAATTAAAAATAGGATTTTTGTTACTATTGCTGGGGAAATGAAAGAAAGGGCTCTGAAAGAAAGAGAAAAAGAATGTTTATCCCTGGCAATTATGCAAAATTTACCTTCAATACTAAAGCTACTGAAATGTTTGAATTCTTCTGAATTATCGTACTTTTCCACTTTAACACTGGATGAGGTGAGAATGATGAAAAAGCCCTTTTTACTGTGCAGTTCAAAGGCACTGAGTCCTGGAGTCCAGAGACCCTGGTGGTGGAAGAAGGTGGCTCGTCTCTGAAAGGAGGCACTTGCCTGCCACTGCTCCAACCCAATGGTTTCATTGTCATGTACATACAGAAAGTAGTTTGGTCTTTCAGCTGATTCAAGGTAAACAAAAGACAGAGCTACCACAGAAGAAAAAAAATAATATAGAAGTGGTGAGATTTTCACAGAAAACAATTTATAATTGAGATTAAATCCTATATATTTGCTGTTAAGTGGCTCCGTTTAAAAACTTGCTTTTCACAAAAAAATCATCAGCTTTATGTTGCACAAAAGAGAGTTAGAAACACTGTGTAGGATCTAAAAGAGACTTCAAATGATCATATAATCCAGAACCACCAGGGAACTTATCAGTTAGACCAAAATTGCATTCAGCCTAATGCTACTAACCTTCAAAAATTATTCATAAGCAGTCTCAGACTAGAACTTGCATATCTTGGAAGTTTTTCTGAAGTTTGGAAAAATGTCTGAGAGCTTAGCAGTGCCAAAATTTCATTAGTAAATAATATCACATTGTAAGAACACTGAAGTCAGGCTTTTTTTATAAGCAGTCATACCCAGAAATACAGTAAGAAAATCTATGGCCAAATAAGAGACTTGACCTCTATTTGCTCTACCCATGTCACAAATCAAAAAATAAAAAATTCTCTGAAAATGTAAGAATTTATAAGAAGACTGACTTAATACTTCATTTTCAAATTGAACGTGGTCTTAAAGTTCTTTAATCTAGAGGAATACTATCTCATTCCTCATTTCCATACAAAAGTCATCTGTGTACTGTATAGATATAATGAATTATTTACTTCCACTTTACATGGGGATTTGATGAAACTGAATTAATTCTTCTGTTGTATGTGTTTTAATTTCAAAATCAAATCTAAAACCTAATTTCCCCATGGCAATAAACATTCAAATGTTTGTAAACTTAGTTTGAAATTTTTCTGTGTAGAGAACCCTTCTTTATGTCGATTTTGAGGGTTTGTAACTTTTTTCAACAAATNCTAAAACCTAATTTCCCCATGGCAATAAACATTCAAATGTTTGTAAACTTAGTTTGAAATTTTTCTGTGTAGAGAACCCTTCTTTATGTCGATTTTTGAGGGTTTGTGATTTTTTCATCAAATTAAATTATTTGAGAAAGCAATGACAAAATCATTATTGATTTAATTGGCACAATCTTCATATATGGGAAGAAAGAAAAATAGATACAGATGGAAAAATATTTAAAAATGTTTATTTTTGTTGTATTGTTTGGGTAAGTCTCTGATAAGTAAAAAATAGAGTTTAGGATTAGCTGTTCACCTAAGAAACTACCTTCTACATTGCACAGAGATGCTGCTTATTAACAATGCAGAAATAGATTGATCAGTCTGAGTTGCACATTTTCTAGGTCTGGAAAAGTAACAAATCAGGTGAAAACATAAAGTAGAACCAATTCTACTGGAGACAAAAATATCCTGCATTGACCCTCAATGTTGATATTTGCTTGATACTTGTGTAAAATTCACCAGTTTTCAGTTATACAAACTAATTGGATTTTTTCAAAAAGTTATTCTATTCACTTGTGTTTTGTAATATTTCTAAAATAATTTTCAAAAAGTCAACTTTAAAACTGGAAGTGAGGTTTTCTAATATTAAAATAATAAAATTTAAATCCCTCCTTCATTTGGAAATTGGCCACTTATTCCAATAACTAAAAATATCTAGACTACTTTGGGGCATTTAGAATATGCAGCAAAAATCATTCATATAGTTTGAGATATATATCTCACCATTAGCAAAACTTCTGAGAACACTTACATAAATCTTTATCTTTGAAAAGACCTGGAGTTATCATGAAACTGAAAATTACATTTCCATGTGCTCCAGTTCTAGGCAGGGGAAATATTTTTCTGCTGGATACATTAGTCCCTAGAATTGTGTCATTCACTCCAAAACTTGCCAAAATATAGGGTCCTTCACCAAGACCTAAGGGAAGAAAAATCAAATAGAAAAAGAAAAATCCTCATTGCATAACATACAAAACTTAAGTCTTAATTTTCCACTTGGTTCCACTTGGTAGTGGAAATATGCATAACTCTGTCCTTGACTTTAACCCTGGCAGGCAGCTAAGCACCACATACCTGCTCACTCACCCCATATGTCACAAAAGAATCAGAGGGGAAGAACTGAAAAAAACTTATGGGTGGAGATAAAGACAGTTAAATCATGGTTTGGTTTGAGTTTTGTTTATAGAGAAGTAAGGAAAAATAAATGGAAACAAAAGAAAACAATTGCAAGAAAAGTGATGAAAAAGCCAAAATTCTTCACCACCAGCTGACCAATATCTAGATGGACTCTAAGCAATGCTAGTCCCAGCAAACTTCCCCTCCAATTTCTATTGCAGGACTCAACATCGTGTGTTCTGCAACATCCCTTTTGTCAGCTGGGCTCAGCTGTCCCAACTCAGTGCCCTCTAACTTCTTGTGCAGCCCCAGCTTGCTTACTGGTGGATCAGCATGAGAACTAGGAAAATCCTTGATCTGTGTAAGCAGTAGCTAGAACACCACTGTCATCACAAATCCAAAATATATTATTAAACTCATACTAATTCTATTATATGAAGAAAATTAGCTAAAACCAGTATTCCTTCCTACTTTTTCATAGAATCATAGAATAATTAAGGTCAGAAAAGACCTTTAAGCTCATCAAGGTCAACCATCAACCTACCACTATTATGATGTTCACCATTAAAACCATGTTCTGAAACTTTTTTGAGTAGGATAAAATTCCCTATTCCAAAGTAATTGAGAGAAGTCGGCTATACCTAGCAAGATCTACTTGCTGCTGCTGTGCTGGGCCAGACAGGAGGAGCAAAAAAATCATCTCTATAATGATGCTCATTATAGGATGCAAGTCATCCTATTCATCAAAAATATACATTAAAAGTCAGATTCATATTATTGCATTTAGTCAAGTTTCCCTTTTCTATATCTATTGCTCCCTATAAAGCATGTGCTCAGTATCCAAATGTTAGAGGGGATGACACAGGAATTCATTCTGTTAAATGAACACCACTCTCATTCTAAGGCACTATTCTTTTTACAGTACAGAATTGTGAGACTTGTGCATAAAATCCTGTAGCCTATCAATGTCCAAATATTTTAAGTCCCAGCTCTGAAATTTACAGTACAAACACAAGGTAACGTCCTTCTAGAGCTTCTCCCTGACTGCTACTATATGTTGTAGGATGATGGATCAATCCATCCCCCCACACTGAACATTATGAAGTTATTAATAGAGACATTAGGGATTACTAGGTTAATTCAACACAGATGGGCCAATAACCTTCACTCATTAAAAATAAAAGCAATATAAAAATTACAAACATCAAGTCAAAGAAAAAGCCTGTAAATTAATTGAGTTTTTTAAACAGGAATATCAAATACTACATACCTTGGTTGTAATATTCACAGTCATAAGCTAAAAGAAAAAGAAAACAAACTTATTATTATTTTTGCTTTTACTATTATTATTATTACAAGGTAACAAGAGAATCCATGCATATCTGCATCCTAAAAATGTAAAGCTCACTTTCAGGAGAGGAAGTTTCATGTCCCACAAGATATTTCAGTCAGTGATTTTATTTCCTTAGACTTCTGTTCAGTGACAGCAAACCTGAAGCAGGAATTATTCTACAGCCAAGAACCCTTCTTGCTGTCAATGAAAAGAAGAACAGACTGGGTCCCTTTGCAGCCCTACACAGAAAACCAGACATCCACCAGTGCTTTTCCCACAGTCTCTGCACTAACACACCCTGAGCACACCCAGCGAATTTGGGTGTATAAGAATGACACAGCTAACACAGAGACAGCTTGAGAGATGTGAACTATGTTTATTATCCACCTGTTTCTGTCATATTAGTATAATTGGACAGAAAAAAGTCAGAGATGCCTGTGAGATGAGCTCTGATGCTTGTCTATCCCAGGTACATACCACAGAGCAAAGGAGATCACCAGTGAATCTCTGCTCCTTGCTGGCAGCACTTGTGGGCACAAGCTGCAATACTGGTACACAAACACTCACAGTCCCCACCAAGATTGCAGTTGCATGTATCTGTGTGACAATTTTTGATAAAAGAAGTCACATCAATCTGGGGATGAGAAAGAAGAAAAATAGGTGACTTAATTGCATCAGCTGTCCAAACTTCAGTTGCAGCAGGAGTTTTACTTCTGAACTGGCTGAAAGAATTAAACACAAAAATAAGGTATTTTCCAAAGTTTGGGCATATTCCTACACAAAATGTACACTTCAAATGATCAGCATACCCCTAAGTTAAAGGTCAAAAGAAAAATTCAATCAATGACTACTAACAAACATGCTTGTCCAAATACTTGCTGTTCATCAATTTTTAAGAATTATTGAAGCTGGCAGTTCTGCTTTCATAAGGCAAATACTGCCATCTGTAGTCATCCTGACAGTTTTGCATGAACAGAAACAAAATCAGAGCTGCGACCGATTATCAAGTTATCAAAGTAATAATTTGTAGAGGGGAGTTTTCCCAGGGGAAGAAAGCTTAAGACCACAGGTGACATTGTGCAGAAAAGAAAAATATTTCTGCACTTATCAAGATTTTAATATAATTTGCCCACAAAACTCCATTAGATCAGAAACCCACATTCTCTAAAATCCTATCACAGCATATCATGGTTTTACATGATACACTCTTTCTTGAGTTTAAATCATCTTTTTTGTAATGTTGAGCAACATATCCAAAACAGTGTTCCTACTCAACACATGGAATGTTTAAAGCAATGCTTCTCTTCAGTTTAGTCTCTGATCAAGTTCAGTTGTAAAGCACTCAAATGGCTCACGTCAGATTACAGAAATACCATCACAGTAACAAAGCAGCACTTATCTAACACAAAGACAGCTTCTCAGCTGGCAGTTGCTAGAAGCTGGCAGGGACTGGATCAAGGGCAGAGAGATGTTATTGTGCTTTCATTCTTTTTCCTGTTTTGAAAACAGGGATACCACTGGGGACGTGGGGGACACACATGAGAACTAGCTCCATTGAAAGTGGCAGTAGCAGCTTTGTAGAAATCATCAAACAGCAAACTGGCTCCAAAGACCTCAACCTGCCTCTCATGCCTGCGCAACAGCATCTCTCCATGGGTCAGCAATGTTCTGCTCTTGTGACAGACTGGGAGCCTTGGGCCAAAGTTCCTGCTGAGTTCAGAAATTATGAGGAAGACCTTTTTTTCTCCAAGTGTTCAGGTTCCTCAGACCCTGTTGAATTCAGCGCTTATCTGGGCAACTGCAATCCATCAATTTCTGCCAGCCAGAGATGCAAGATTTTGTCTCCCTGAAAACTGGGTATTGCAGCCTGAGTTGAACTGCAAGGCCACCTGTCCCACAGACAGGAGCCTGTCTGCATGTGCTGCAGGATCTTCCACCCACAGGAGAAACAATAAGCACATTTGAAACACTCATCTATGTTTTCTGTTCTTGCCATGCCCTCAGTGTCAGTCTCTGCTCGGACTTTTTTCTTGGCACCCATTTCCCCACCCAGCAGTCAGCTGCACATGCCCTTGATAGGAGGTCACTTTACATTACATTTGCAGGAGCTGCACTTTCACATGCTGATTAATAGGTTCTAAAAACACATGAAAGATGTTTGCTTTACAGACTCTCCCATACAAGATAGATACATACATGTGGAAATGCTTGACTACTAATTAAATTACATGTTTTGCACCTGGCATAGATTTTTTAACATAACTATGCTAAATTTTTGGAATAATATTTTCAAATTCTAATCACAACATGGATAAGATACAGAAAATGAATTTCCAAGAGAAAAGATCTTTCTAAGTTGTTATAATATTACAATTTCTTAAAAAAACTCAAAAGTTCCATTTTTATTTAATATTTGCCACTTTGAAAATACACTCATCACTATGTTTTCAGGCACATGCTCAAAAAATTCTTTACAAAGTAACTTAAGTCAATATTAATGAATCTCTTGGGTTAAGCCACTGCAATCTCCCTCACAGGAAAATTCCTAACCATGTTGATATCCAGCTTCAGTCCTGAAAGTCAGGAGGTTCAGCTGAGACAGCTAATGATCTCATTCAGTATTAATAATCTTGAAAAAAGAGACGGAAATGTCATAGTGGTTCTTGCTTTCTCAGGTGTAAAGAAGCACCTAAATACCATTGGGAGGCTAAAATCAGAAATAGGGGGAAATGTATAAAGCATGTCTTGCATTGATAATGGGTGGATTAAAATGGAATAAAAGATTACCACACAAAATAGTGTTGTTCCCATCTGTCTAGACTGAACTGAATAACATTATCTTAACTCAAGTCCCAGGTCAGACGGGTAGTGGGAAAACAAGGACACCAAACCTCAGAGTTTTGATAAAACCAGATGATGAGCTGCCAAACAATTAAAAATACTAATAGCTCGGAAGCTGAAATATTGCTCTCTCATATTTCTTTCTATATAGAGCAGGACATTTAACTAAATAAAACTATTTCAGCTAAGTTGTAGGTGCATTACACATGCACTTATTTTAGAATTTTTCCATTTATACAAATTTACAATTTATAAAAACTTAGCTATCTATATAGAAAAAAGGTACAAATAAAACTTAAAAAGAATAGAACCTTGATTATTCAGTTAACTAACTCACAACTCTGTTACCACTTTTTGTTTAGATTCCAGTCTTGAAAGGAACAAGGAGCTCTGCACAAATATAGCCCACCCACACTGAGATACATGCAGGGCTTTACTCTGCATCCTCACATTCAGACTGAGAGTACTGGCAAGAAGAAATTAATTACTGGAATTTTATTATTTTCATGACAGCAATCTTGGATATTTAATAAACTTACCACATTGCGACAAGGTGCAAACAGGTCACTGTATAAAATTGAACATTCCTTTTTGGCATAAGGGAACTTGCTCTGATGTACTTCACATGGCCTCAGGGTTTCATTTGGGCTCTTGCACTTGAAAACAAGCAAAACCACCACAAATATTTTATACGTAGGTGTTATTATGACAGACTCAGGTACACCATAGTATCGTATAATTCAATACTTGCATAATCAGAAAATTAAAAAATTAATTGCTATCTTCTTCATCTCTTTCCCTGATTTGTTTTTATAATTGAAAACATTTGCACAAAAAAAAAGAAGCTTTTTGTTTTGTTCTAAAGCACTAAAATGTTCCTGCTGTCTGCTCAGTGCAGAAAGACAAAATGTTTTCTTTGTGACACATTATAATCATTACCAGAGCAACCAACTGTAACATCACAAACAAATACATGGTCCAAATCCATCCTGGGTGGTTTTGCACTGACTCTAAATGGATTCATACTACAGATGGCTTTAGCCCTCTAAGTTCAAATAATGAAGCAGTGGTAGGAAGGGAGCAACTCATTGAAAAAATAGTCAAAGGTCATCATGATAACTTAAAAATGGGTGAAGTACAACATCACTTATAGGATATCTTCAGAAAGAAAAACAAAAGAACAGAATAATATAGGAAAGGGACACAGCTCAGAGAACACGAGTTCATCTGAAACCACGGGAAAGTGGGTGCAATGAACCAGGAGGGTGTGACAATGAATCCACAGGCATGGTTGGGGTGTCCCACAGCAACCTCAGCTGCAGTGCAGTCACCCACCTATGCCACCCTCCTGTGCAGGTGCTCAGACACTGCTGTGAGGATTTGTGCTGCCACTCCCAGGAAAGAGAAGCCCTGGAAGCGTCTCATGCTTCACAGTGCTAATGCAAGAACATTTCCCAGTAGCAGAGCTGGGTTCAAGGTCTCCAGCTATCAAATACTCCTTTTAAGTATTTAGATTTTTCAGAAATGGTGACCAAGATACAGTTCTACAAAGGTCAAAGGTCCTTTCTGAAAAAAATCCCCAAGGCCTACTGCAGGGGCAGATGAAGTGTCAAGTATGTCTGAGCACAACCTACCTAGGCTGAACTTAGATCCTGAGTGCTCTGGCAGACACAGATATCAGGAGATTACACGAGATTTTGGATATATATCTCCACCAAAAGGTAAGGTGCAAGTCTGGGCTGCATAAGCAAAAATTATAACATCCTACAAGTTAATGTGTTATGCAAACACTATACACCTTTCTAAGGAAGCCACTGAACTGATAAATTGAAAAAGAAAAATCCACAAACTTCACACAAAGTATTCACACATTTTTTTATGTATGACCTTCCAGATGAGCAGTATAACTCTACATATTTGCCTTGCTTACTTACAAAATTTAAATATTTCATGTAAAATAACATATATCCAAAGGGAGATATTGAGGCAGAGAAGCCTCAGAATCATTATTTTAAAACATTCTTTCATGAGGTGAGGAATATTTGGTCAATTTTTTGCTGTGTCAAGGAGAGAACAGATTAAAAACTGGTCCTGACAGATATCCAAAGGGAGTGCACAACAAATAATGATTTTTCAGGAGGTCCCCAGGCTATAAAACTTCACATCTTCTCAGCACAAATTAATGAAATACCTATTCTCCTGTGTTATAAACTAGAGTTGCAGTCATCCACTTTCTCCAGCCTCCTCCTCCCTTCTCCTCAGAAACCAAATTTCCATACTGGGTTGTGCCTGTTGCTGTTCTGAGCCTTTTCTGCCCACCCCTTCACTCTGTTTACAAAGTGCAACTAAAATAAATCTTCATTTTATTTTCATTGTTTAGAAAGAAACCCTCTTCCAGGCCTCTTTTTTCAGCATTTAGATTCTGTTTACTTTCAGCATCTTGATACCTCCAACTTCAGAGAAAATACAATTGTTTTTAAAATGGGGATGAATCAAAGATATCAGAAGCAGTGTACCTAACTTTGTAGAACACTGAAATGCAGACAACAATAATTGTCTTACATAGGGGAAAACACATCCTTCCCTAAAGAGATTGTTTGGTTTCATTTAAATTCAGTAAATGTTTGCTATGACATAAGACATTATTAAAATATTTCACATCTACAGACACAAAAATTAAAATGTCCTCTCATACATTGACCATAATTTTAGAAAATAACTGTAAATCGTGTGCTTAGAATGGGTTCATTTAAAAATTAAAATGATAATTTTTTTCTCTACATTTTTATTGGACATGGGACTCACCTGTCCTAATACCCAGCTGTCACCAAACACCTGTGCATTTCTCACCTCCATGTTGTTTGATGTAGTCAGATCATTTGAAGTATATTTGTCAAAATTTCCACACAAGCCTGCCAGTTTGCCCTGAAAGAGAAGAATTTTTTTCATAAATTCACAGTTAATAATTGGCACAAATGACACACATGGAATATAAAAATTTATAAGTGAAAAGGGTGAATGTAAATCTGACTTATCGTTTGAAAATATCTGACACTCTGCTATGCCCGCAGTTCCATATTGCAAATATCTTTTAACAGAAATCAGTGGTTTTCTTCTTATTTTCCAGAACTACTTCTTACTGCCTGCCTATGAAAATGGACTGGAATCTAGTAATATTTTTTTCTGAAAGCTTAGTAGTGCTTCCAGTCCAAGAGTCAAAAGTTCAGGTGAATTACTTCATGATTGTGAAGCCTGACTAGTTGTTGTCATTAAAACTTGCTGCCTCTAATTTTAGCTCACAATAGCTAGAATATTTGTAATAGCAATTATAGAGACAGCTGCAACTTTCTTTTGTTGGGCATGTGCTGCTGGAAAAGCTATGTATACATATACAAATATATATGAAAATAGACAATCCTGCACAACAATAAAAAGTAGAGTTGGATTTTTAAGGTGTTGTGGCTCATGTTAATCAGTTCTTTTTTCTTAAGGTCTGCTGCAGATATCTTACTAAACTGGACCCTCTGGAAGAAATAGTCATTGGAAACAGAAAGAATTGGAAGTATTTGTGTTCCTAAATGCAACCCGTAGAACTCAGCTCCCTGCTAGCTTACTCAAAAACAGAAGAAATTTTTTTCTCTATGTGTATTGATGGCTGATAAACCAATTTGGTGAATTAAGTATTTTACAGCTATTTGGACAGAAGCCTATAATAATTTTGCTTTTAAACTACATTAGATGGTCATTATAGTTTTGACTTACACTTCAAAAAATCTGATGATGTATTCTAGCCTAGCATGCTTTCTTTTCTTTTGCTGAATGAGCCCCATCTTAAAACATGTGTTCATATTTGAAACAAAGAGAAATGTAATTCTGAATTGCACAGATATGGTTACTCTGCCAGCACCCAAAGACTGAGTTGCAGAGACACCAAAGTAGATGATGATATAGGAATGGAAAAGAGAAGAGCAACTTGCAAAAGAATGATCCTTGAATTCTTCCTTTCATCATGACTGAATCCTTTCACAATATATCCATTATGTTTAAATGTAAGTTTTTGTCTAGTTTGGATCCCGTATTTTGTCTTTTTAAATTAAACCCAAGATGTGACTCCATCTGTTCGTCTCAGAAGCCTCTATTACATCCCAGGTTGCAATTCCATCATCAGTCTAATGCAATCTGTACCACAAACTTGACACCTTCCATGTCACTGGATATGAAAGCTTCTTTTCCACTGGCTTTAGCAATTATGAAAACATGCAGTGAACTGGGTAACTCAAAACTACCCCTCCCTTCCAGCCTCCAAAGTATCTTTGAGTCAGAGCTGAATCACTGCACATCTCCAAGGTTGCAGTGTGTCGAGCAACAAAATAAGCACACATGTAGAAATCACTCCTTCTCTTCAGAAGTTGCATTCTCCATCTCTTCTTACCTGGAAAATGCTAGCAGCTGAACACCATGATAAGCAGCTTTATCACTGGGAAAGCTAGTCTTGAAGAATAGACTATCACAGTTATTCAATAAAAGATCACATTAGCAATATAGAGAATCTACACAAAGTCTCTGGTTTGTATTTTGCCTCACCTTCCATCGAGGTCCAACTTTAACATGCATCATTGTCTTCTTATCCCACAGAATTGTAATGTCCTGTTCTGGAAAGTGTATCACAGTATAATATCCAGCCTTCCAGAGCTGATAGATTTGTTTTCCTGTGCCCCTAGGGTCTTCTGACACAAATGAATATTTATTACGATCTACTAAAGTAATGCTACCAAGGTATGCAGCCAGAAAACAGCAAAGTGTATACTGAAGAATACTTTAGCATATAGATGAATCAATAATATCAGTAGAACTGTTGTTTAATACTTTGATATTTTGTCTTTTCAGTCATTCAAGTTTGCTTCATACCTTCGATTCTCTGTCAAAACCAAGTGGAAAAAAACTCATAAGCACCAGTATGTTTCAACTCCTTGAGGCTTTTTGGCAATCTTCTTCATAGGACAAATAGAACTTGAATAAAAACAACGGGGAAAAGAAAAGTGTGTCCTGGGACCTGCTGCTCTATCCAGGCCTAAACACTTGTACTATATTAACTCGGACTGAGAAACGCTTTCCAAAAACATGCTCCTTTAAAGCTGTAAATTTTCAGTGCTTATTTTAAAGGGCAACCCAAAAAGGAAAGAAAATAACTAACCTGCTTCTCAGAAGGTTCACTAAAATAAATCTCAGTGTCTCCAACAGTGATGAAAACATTCTTCGAGCAAACAATATCATTGTCAAAGCACTTTTTGTTCTGAGCAATTACAGATATATTTGAGTTATCTGTGCTCTGCAACATTAAGAAATCATTTTACTTATATATTCAATTGCATTTCGCTCTTAAAGATTAATTCTATGCTTACAATCACAAAAAAATAAGATAATTTAGAATTTACATCTATTTGAAATTAAATTTAAGCACACTGTCAAACTAGAAAATGCATTTTTAAATTCAAAGCTGAACCCACAAACTTTGGAGTTAAACACAAAGAGCCCTTTTGTTCAGCTGTGACTCCTCTTGCTGAAGATTTCACAAACTCATAGGATCAGGCTACCCTAAA
>VZTR01006548.1:0-87145 GCA_013400775.1 Chaetops frenatus | reverse complement strand
GCAACGGTTCAGTGCATGCACATTCCAGTGTCAGGGTTATGATGAAAGAACTAAGCTCCAACAGTCTCAAACTAATGTGCCTAAGGCAACAGTCTGTTGCTGTATTAAGTGCAAATGCAGTACCCAGCACGGACATGAGTCACAAATTTGGCAGATTTTACAGCATTTGACGATAAAAATATGACAAAACATTTTTGGTTCAGAAGTGAGAAATTCTTTTTTTATTACAATTTTTCTTTAAGATTTGCACAATACTTGAGACAACTTTGTGGCTAGAACATGCAATGCTGGGATTAGTTCTACTCCTTTGCTATACCTATTGTGCAATCTCAGAAACAGTACTTTACCTCTCCCCTGCAGCCATTTTCCCTACCAGATTTTAGTGGATATATCAAAAAATCAAAGCAAACAAAGCATCAGCCTAACAAACATACATTTCAGAAATACGTGTCATGATATAAACTGAATTTCTGTATTTTGGAGACTCCTCAGATACTATCTAATAGACGGAACAGACTCATTGTCCTATCACAGAGCATTCCTACATTTTAATTTGAAATGTTCGGATACCTGAGACCCAAGAATTGTACAAATCTTTCTGCAATATGCAAAATAAACTATTTATTTGAACTCCATTTTATAAAGGTGCCTTTATAAAGTGTAACAGTAAAACAGGCATGGGCAGTGACTACTCACAATCTCCAGAACAGCTTTTAATATACTCTGAAGTACCTACTCATTGCATGCCAGACTATACTACACAGGGATAGGATGAAGTCCCTAAAAAACAGCCAACACTCAGGCAGCAAGAAAGATTTTCCAATACTTCAGCTGGAACTCACCACTACTTCCTACCAAAATAAGGAATGTATCTCATAGTCTAGGAATTTCTACNACATACAACTCTTTCCTATGCAGAAAACAAACAAAACCTTTGCAGGGGTTTTGTTGCATTTGCCTATACAGGACCTCAGGCTCCTACTCATAATCCCTATTTTAAGAGCCCAAGTTTACCTGTGCTTGGTGTCAAATTCCACAGATTTCACAACACTCTTCAATTGATTTGTGCAGTAGTAGTAGCACCTAGACGTGTCAACTTCTTTATAACAAATACTGTCTATTGAAGAGCGTGAGTGAAGCTATAGTTTTCTAATTAACCTTTAGTAAGGTTTTTCTCCTTTTTTAAAGTAAACACATGCTTATCAGAGAATACAAGAACTTCATTGTACACAGAATTAATAGTTGAGATGAATAGACTAAATTTAGAGGTCCATTTAAGTCTCTCAGTTATCTAGCCACTCAGAAATTTTCAGCTTCAGTTGTACTTTACACAGATCAGGTTGAATTTGCTACTTGAGCAGGAAAACACAGTAAAAGAAATAATGGAAAGTACATCACTTCCTAACTGTAGACACCTATAAATCATGCAGCAGCACTTTACAAGCAGCACACTGGGGAAAAAGAAAAAATTTTGGCCCAAAATTTAATTCACAAAAATCCTATTCACTGACTGAAAACACCACACCCCAGTATGTCTTTGAGATGTGTTACACGGACTGACTTGAAGTTCAAAGGTACTATGGATTCATACATATGGTTCATTAGAGAGATCATCCTTCAGTAACAGCTGTATCTGAGCAAGAGATGGCTCCTCTTCCATGTCACAGCTTGTCCTTAGAAATACACCTGCATAACTTCCCAAAGATTTTCTTGCAATTACATTATATTAAATGTCAACCAAGGACTGAAACTTTTACTGAAGTTGGACATTTCCTGCCTCACAGATTCTTAACTGAAATTCCAAAATCTACCTGTCAGAATGAAACCAATATGCTGACAACCTGGTAAAGTTCCGAGGAACCAATAACCACGAACAGCTGCAGCAAGTGGATTCACCTGCTTCTAGAGAAAAATAATCTATTTCTCATTCTTAACGTGATTCCTACTATTTCAGCATGTCTTGATTTCTACCTTCTTAAAGGGAAAAAAATGTCTACTTCACCTTTTTCTAAAAAAATCCCAACAACATCCTAAACAAAAAGCAGCACCTATCCTGGACAACTCCAAAGAAATTACTAATCATAAATCAAAACTGGGCATTCTCCCTCTCCTTTCACAAATATTAATTTATTTTCACAAAATTGCTGGAAGATGAAAATGCATTATTTTACATTTTACAGGTGGCAACTTAACTTGACAGAAATAATGAAGTGAGAAGTTTGACCAAATTGCCACATTTGTAACATCAAAGACTTTATTTTCCAGGTTATTTTGCATTAGATAGTAGTTTATGCTTGGCTAGACCATAGCTACTAATGACTTCATTTTCAAGTTCTGCAAGCAACCACTCTTTTCTACCACTGAAGACGGAAAAAGACCAAACAGTCTCAAAGCAGATATCCTCACGTGAGGAAAACATTTAGCACATGCTCATAAAAAGCTCACACAAATTCCAAAACAGACTGAAAATAGGTAATATTCAGGGTCAGCGTTCAACTTCCTTTCAACATGGGTACCTCTCTTCCTGTAACCTTCTCTTAAGTTAGAGAACTTATTCCAGCTTCTGCCACATGACTCTTCTTGGAGCAGTAACCTAGGCTGCACAAATGCATTTAACCCCAGACATTCATACAGCTTATCATTTTAAGTGGAATATCAACCAAAAACCCATCTACTCGTGATGTGATTCTGCTGCGTGCAGCAGGGCAAATGAGCAGTGCAGACAGCATTTCTGGCACAGCAGAAGGTAAAGGTTAGCCACACAGTAGAATGCAGCAAGAAGTCATGCAAATACAGACAAGAAGCACTATTTCACTTCTTTTGCAACACACTCCTCCCATTTCCTTCCTCTGAAGCTTCCAGTCTCGAACAGATTCTGAGATCCTCCCACTGCAAATGAGACTCCACACACCAAGATTANAAATCAAAGCAGTTTGTTGGTATCACACTTCTAAACTCATATGGAATTAATTACCGTTTATGTCTTTCCAAGGCACTTCAAAAATGCATAAAAACTAACATTTTGTCAAAATATCCTTGCAGGTGCTATGTCAACCAATCAAATATTGTTTGGCATGTAAGACCTAAAAATTACTAGCAGAGCATGAATGAGGAAAAGAAGAAGGATCTCAGGTATCTATATAAATGACCTTTAAAGTTCTTCCACACAGATAACTAAACAGGAAACAACTAAAAAAAATGAGTGTGGTAGGCTTTACTTTAATATCTCACAGCACTATACTAAATACTGAAGACCAAATATCCAAAAAGGTTATTTTCAAAGGATGGGACACTCTCAATTATTTAGATTTAGAATCACAGACCCTAAACCTCGGTAAACCCATCTGCATCAAGACCCATCCAAAAGAAGACACCAAGAAACTGGCACCAAAGCCCTGTAAGGTGCCGAGAAAAGGCAGAAAGCAAAAGAAGGAGCGAGGAGATGAACTCTTTTCCCAGCTGACACTTGTACAGCTCCCTTCTAGCATGCTGAATGTCTTCCTGACTTAAAAAAAAAAAAAAAAAAGACTTAGGAATTAATCTGTTTACATAATGTTATTTAGGGTGAAAAAACAACGTTGACAAACATAGCCTGAACAGACAGGATGACACAACCCTGACACCAGGTGAGCAGGAAGACAATGCTTTTTCTTTATATCAAAATTTGATATAAAAAGAGAGTTGATATAGAAAAGCAGTGGATGAGAAGGTACCTGAAGGAACAAGAAAGTCAGATTATTAGTTCTTCTTTTAATTTTTGAACAGAAATAGTTTCACAAGTCTGAAATCCTAAATGTTAGTTGTCTAGTAAAAGGAATACACAGGGCCAACAAGCTCTCTTTGCAATAAAAATTCTCTCTGATTTATACAGAAGTAGTACAGATGTCTATATTCAGGATAAACTTTCAGAACAGAAGTCCTACCAGCTGAAGATTATGGAATTCTCCATTATTTCAGAGAAGTTTTTGAAGGGCTGTGGGCTTCCCTAATAGTGAAGCATGTAGACTGCATACATATATTACAAATGAACTTGCAAAACCATAGTCTTAAGTAATTAATAACTTTCACAACAGGCTTGGAAAAAGGCTACTTTTTCTAGAAAAGCATAAAACAGCAGGACATTTGATATCACAATGGTATCCCATATCACACAGGAATTGCAGAATCTTTATCAATAAGCCAGTATTATCTTGCAAAAAAAAAAAGGCAGACCTTTCTATTACCACTATCTATTTAATCATATAATTTTGCCTCAACAACCAAGAAAAATGCTGCGTTGAAAGCATTTACATTTTATGAAAAAACTGATTTTAATTTGAACAGCTTAAATTACAAAAGCCGAAAGTTTGTGGAACTCACATAACATAAACCAGATGATATTTTCATTAAACAATGGTTAGGAATTACTTAAAAGCAGAAACTCCTCTCTGATTCAAAGAGACTTGTGTTGAAGCTTCTCTTTATGCATATACATACACATTCCCTACCACAAAATGGGAAGGATAAGATGTAAGAAATGAACGTTTAGCAATAGGCTTATCTCTGGTAATCTCCTGGCATTATCAACAAACAGAAACAAACAAACAAAAAAAAGCATTGCCTCTCCCCAGAAGGGTGACAATCTTCCTTCCAGAAGCCAGACATCAACCCCCATTTCAGTGTGGCAGGAGTGGCGCCCACATAGTGACAAGGAGCATCATTCCTTCTGAACCACTTATGCTACTTTTACAGCATTCCTTCAAGTGGGCTAGTAAGGAATTGAACTGGTGCCAGAATTCAAGATGAATCTGAAGGACACTTGTCAGTACTGTATTATTCTCAAGTGCATTTCTCTAGTCTCAGATTAACCCTTTGTCTTTTCATGGAGGATACTAACATTATTGTTCTTACACAGGCTAGCTGCTCTGCAAGGAAGCACTAGAAAGAAACAAGCAGAAATAACCAGTACAAACAGAACAGCTTGAATAGTAATTATTTTTCTTTAAAGAATTCCAAAGGATCAAAAAAAAGGATTAAGTTCCTTTGCAGATGTTCTCAACATTCAAATAATAATTTCTGCATAAATTCTCTTTTTGCTAATTATACTGTAGCTACTTTTTGTATTTCTCCTTCGGCAACAGAAAATAAGATTGCTTCACTTTCAGTTTCTCACTCACAAGCTTCCTCAGAGTCAAACACCAGAAGAGACTTTTCCAGTAAGTTATAGGACAAATAATGTACAGAAGACATACATGGATTTGTCTTTCTTTAAAAAGAAATATCAGAATCTTCCTTTTTAACAGGCAAAATGAAGTGCAAAAAAGTCTTACTTATGCAACCAGCTAATTAGTAATTTAAATAATTTTTAAAAATGGCTTAATTAAGAGTCTCTATTGCAGACCTTGGTAGAATGTACCACAGCTTTACAAGACTACCACACAGAGGCAGTACAAGAAGAATGCATCCTTTGACTACTGAAAATTAAATTAGTCGGAAAAAACACATTAACTACAACAGCTGAAAAAAAGTTCTATTATATATTAGAACGAGAAAGAAGTTTGACAGTTCTATATTTTATCAGGCCTTCAACAATAAGTTCAGCAAGGAATCCCAGTAGACTAACTAAAATTAGAACATAATATTTTACTTGCAGTATTGGGCCAAATTCCAGGTTCAACTGGTCATGACTGTAAGCACACTGCTCTAGCTGGGCCTGCAGGGAGTCTGTGGTGGACTAGACAACCTCCAGAGGGGCCTTCTAACCTCAGCTAGTCTATGATTCTGTCCCATGAATCAGAAATGCAGATGTTCTTCACCTCAGCAGCAGGATGGCTGCGGGCAGTTCTTTCCTCCTGCTGATACATTCAGCATGGGACAAGGCTTGAGTCTTCTGTATTCTCCAGAAACTTATGTTCCATAGTCAGGACAGCATTTATTCTAACAAATCCTCACACAGGTGGCCAGAAGAACCGGTGTAGCTTGCGAGTACGGGTGTCATACTTGAACTGTATCAGGACAATTGTGTAGAATGCAAACATCATATTCCTACTGAGGGAAATAGCTAGGTGCCAAAATAAACATTTACATGTAAAAACAACCTCACCTCTTAGAATCAGACACAGATAAATTTCTGAGGTGCCTAAAGGGATCGCCCTTTATTCTTCATAGTCTCTCAAAATAAAGGAGATCCTTGATTCTACAAAGAGGAAGTCTATTCCACAGAAATAAAAGAATATGCTAGGCACAAGAACTCTGGCTATTAGGAGCCAAAGACATTTACTGCAAAATCCATTAGTCCTCCCTTTTAATCTACAAGTCTAAAAACTTGTATGTTCACAGGTGCTTCCTCTTGAGCCTTTTTTAGGATGAGCTATGGGTTCAAAGGAAACACCTGCACAGTTTAGCTTAATATGATACACTCTTTAAACTACATGGAGAAGTGGAGTTGTAAATGTCAGGTTTGATCCACTGGTTATTACTTAAAATGTGGCTAAATAAATACTTTTCAATTAAGAAAAACTATTGCATATGCAGAATCTACCGGAATAAAACTCAAAAGGCTTTTTATCAGTACTTTGATGAACACAGGATAAGCAAACCTACTGCCAAACAATTTTCAACTCCTTCCACAGGAATCTACTTTCCCTCTGGAAACCTACAGACCTCCAAGACAAGAGATTTCATAACTATGCCATACGTTATTACTAGAACCTCAGTAATTTCTATTTAAATCTTCATAAACTAATGATAATTCGTCAATCTAAAACCAAGAAAACCCACAACTCATCTGCAGCACTGCCAGAAAGAACATTACTTAAAACACTCACAAAGGCCTTTCACAGGCTAAGAACAGATGAACTGCCAACACCCACTCACAGGCCTTCACCTATGGCAGGATTCAGGACAGGTGAAGCAGTTAGCTGGAGTGCTACCATTCATAAGAAGAATCTAAAGCAGTAAATGCAGGTCAGAAAGCAACCCTGGCTTATTCACAGGTTCCCAACTGGATAACAGAGGTTTTTGTCCTGGCTAAATTGTGAAGACATGCAACATATTCAACAGGCTTTATTGCCACCTCTTGGCCATCACCAAATCTCGCAAAAATAACAACAAAATTATCTGTCAGCTCCTTTACAGAAATAATCTCTCTTTGGGGGAAAAGAGATAGAGAGGGAACAGATGGAGTGGAAACAGAGAACAAGCAGAATACTGTTTGCAGACAAGTATAACTATTTAGGGCTGTGAAACTACAGGGAGTACTGCAGTTAACTTTCATTGAAGTTTTACTGTGTCATCTGGAGAAACGAAGGTACTGGAAAGCAAAGAACCAGTTATTTTCAAGACAAAGGATGGAATCTTTCTATTTGCTTAAAAAACATAAAACAGGTGTCAAGACACTTGTTTCTTCTTGAAGTCAAAAGATGAATAGATTAGCAATGCCCACACATGAAAGAGAACAACACTAAATGAAAGGCCCATTTTCCCTTCATTACTAAACCAGTACTAAGAACCCCGATTAGTAGGTTGCTGAAGAAAGAGCACCACAGAAAATTCGTTTCTCTCAGTTACTTGTTTGTTGCACACAATATTGAAGGAAACAAACAAGAGGAAGACAAAACCAGCTAAGGACATTACCTGGCCAACTGAGCTTGAAAAGTTTGATAGCCAGACACCTCTTGAGTAGGACTAATATAAAAGGTTTGGAAAGTGAAGGGAAACCACAGGAAATGTCTTCACACACAAGTTTATTTCTGCTGCCATCAAACAATGGAACTTTTTCAGATCTACCGCAGAACACTTGGAAAAGTTTAAGAGTTATTTGGGGTTTGTTGCACTGAATACATTCTGAAGCCCAGGGTAGGGGGGAAAATGCCTTCTACCTCTGATGCTTTCCAGCCTCACAAATGCAAGACATAAGGCAAGGAAAGAGTTGTTCCAATACTCTCTATGTCCACCAAGCTACTCATGGGTAGAAAGCAGATGACAGGACCAGAGAAGAAAATATATAGTTTTCCTCCTAAGAGTGCATGTTTAGTTTTTGCCTCTAATATAGCCCCCAATTCTAATGTTGCTAATGGCTTTTCTTAACATAAACCAGTGTGAAATCAACCCTCTTGTGACATTATCACTACCTAGAGCACTCTGAGTAGAACCCATGAAACTGAGGAGCATTTATTCTTTTGCTGCTTGTGAAAGATAAAAGCAGTTGCAGCAGATATAAGGATGCTTCATCAGATCCAGGGAAATAATCTAAAATAAACTAAGGCAAAGTCATACTCTCAAGGGCTTCAAGTCTCTACATGAATATTTAGTCACTAAGCAAGGTGGCAATAAAGGTCCTCAACTGCCTCCATAAGCTTACAGAAGAACTTCAAAGATTTTTCTAGGTTCTGAACTAATAATGAACTGACAAGGAAAAAAAATCTAAAGATGTTAGCAGAGCTCTGACTTCTGTTATTCTGTTAATAAAATCATTCAGTGTAATAACACAAAATGCAAGTCTGAGTTTGTGCTAATATTTATTTCATACCATCTGTCACTACAGTCTAAGTAGAGTCTAACGATGTAGTTAAAAAAATAGTTTGATTTGGAGACTAAATGACCAATCAACATTTACAATACTCCATCTGCAATAGAACACGGAAAAGAAGAAACACCAAACAGTCATGTCCAGTCCATCACTTAGTAAGGTAAGATCCAAAAAATATCAGAAGTAGATTGTTCTGAGTGTGTATATTAACAGTGTGGTAGCAGGTTAATCATTACATATTTTGTGATCAATAGTTTTTTCCAGTTTTAAAGAGGACCAACTGCACTAGTCTCCCAGGCAATTTCATCAGCCTAAGATTGTCTAAACTTGGTAAATCAGTTCAAAAGAGACAATTTGTTTTCCTGTCTGTATGCCCAATACTGAGGGAGAAGCTCTAGCTCAGGCATTTCTAGATGTCCACATTTCCACTAAAAAGGATATCCAGGACCTTCCACCTAGTTAAATTAAAGCTGCAACAGCTTATTGAGTTTGTAGCAATTTAAACAGACACCTAAGGGTGCAAAGAAATTAGTTTTTTGAGAATGATTGGCGACCACTGATTTATAAACATAGATATTCAACTTTCAGTGTATGCTTTTAGTCCTATGGTTAAGAGGTAACATAGCAGCACCTGCTGCAATTAAGGCCAAGCAAACACAGAAGCTTCATACAAGCACCCATTTAGCCTGCTTATTAAAAGGCCCTTTCCTTTAAGAAGTCATCTATTGTGCAAGCCTGTTGGAAGAAACTGTCCACAGACTTACTTCAGTTTGTGGCACAGGGCTTGCTTTCTTACACAACATCTGTTCTAAGCTTTAATGTCTGTAGTATTCCGAGTTCACAAATGATTTTGAATAATCCTCTGGGTGGGAGAAGAACACACCAAGAGATGCCAATAGAAAGGCAGAAATATTTGTAGTTGAAAGACTGAACTATCATCTTCGTGAAAGAACCAAAGGCTCTCTGATCAACTGCCCACACTCAGTGATTACTTCAGAAAAGCCAGGAAATAGGAAAAGGGACTCACACACCAAACACTGAAAAACTGACATTGCCACAAAAAAGCCACCATGGTCCTCTGGGTGCTCAGAAAAACACTGTACTCCTTGACATTTTAGCTTGTACTACACATACAGAAAAGTAGAACTATTAAGGGGGAGGTGGAATGCAAAAAGACACAGACAGTCCATGGGTTTACCATCACTTTCCCAAAGAAATATTCTGCTGTACCTCAAACTCTGCAATTTTATTTGAACAGACAGTTTCTCAAGCTTGCACAGAAACCTAATAAATTCACAGAGGGTGAGATTAAGGTCCCCAGCTGATCAAGTCAAAAGGTCAGCAGGGAGTCTGAATTTCCATCACAAAGAACGAAGAAAAGCAAGAGACACCCAACACCTGCAGAAACCTCAAATAATAAGAACAGTTTAAATACCTTGACATCTCAGCTAATGCTGAAGATCTGTTGCTCTGGGGACTTTTACCCACCGAACTATAGCAAAGGATTACAGCAGAAGAAAGAAAAAAAGCACAGGATGCTTGGTTCCTTGCAGCTGCACAGCACCTGTGAGCAGCTCACCATGTCCCTACCTACAGTAACCAAGACTTGAGGACAACCAAACTACCATCAACTTGTATACTGAAAAACACCTACACCCTTGCTGTTTCAAAATGAGAGAAAAGGAAGAGTCTCCAACCTCTAAATCATGGGTTGTCAATAAACATGAATTATTTTAATCATAGTTAATGATTTCTTATAGACATGAGGATCTCACCCTTTCCTAGCATTCCAAGATTAGACAATTTTTTCCTGGAACGTAAGTACACTTGGACTGCTCCACATCTGTCCAATAGCTTTTTGCTCCTATAAGCATCACTACTCACTCACTTTTCTCCATTAAAGATTTGTTTTATCCCATGAGTTACCTTGTAATTCAGATGCATAAGATTCCCTTTCTTCCATATCACATGGGCTGCAGAAGAAAGGCATGGGACACAGTAACAGTGCCCAGGCAATTTCCACAGGAGCTCTAGCTAATAATACTGCTATTAAATAATAAAATTGATATTGGAATGTGCTGCCCAGAGAGGTGGTGGAATCAATGTCCCTGAAGGTGTTTAAGGAAAGACAGGACATGGCACTTAGTGCCACAGTCTACTTGACACGATAGTGTTTGGTCAGAGGTTGGACTCAACAACCTCAGTGATCTTTTACAACCCAATAGATTCTATGATTCTGCAAAATATTTATTTTATTTGGGAGTTTGAAGTAAAAAAAAAAAAAAAATCCTTTAATTTCTTATCGCAGACAGTCTACAGGGGAAAAAAAATGACCAAAAAAAAACCCCCGAAAAACCCCCTACCAATACAAAAAACCCAACCAAACACGACTGACTATTATGAATGGTACCTCGAGAGTCCGACAGGAACTAGAATGAAGAACTGAGCCTGGCATTCTCTCATTCCTTGCCCTTCCTTTGTTGCCTGCTGTCACCTGTGCAGCGCGAGTTGCCGCGCTCCATCCACATCGGCGGCTGCCTGGCGCTGGCAGGGAAGGCAGGGAAGGCTTTATTCTGCCCAGCAGCCAGGCAGCCTCGGCGGGGCCGGCACCGACGGAGCAACTCCCGAGGCTGCAGGGAGCAGCCGAAATTCCCAACACGGAGGCGGGGCGTGTGTGTTATGTGCGTGTGTGTCTGTGTGTGCTGTGTGCTATGTGTGCGTACACTGCCATGCCGCGCTCGGCACCCGCGCCCCGCTCGCCCGTGCCGCCTCCCTCCCTTCCCGGCACGCTCCCGGCCCTGCCTCGCGCGGGAACCTCCCGGAGGCGGCGGGCCCCTCACGCCAGGCGGCGGGGCAGGGGCCAAGCTCGGCGGGCCAGGCGGTGACAGCGGCGGCCATGGCTCCCGCCGCGGCGATGACGGGCTGACAGCCGCGACCGGACGGAGCCGGGCGGGAGGCGCGGTGCCCGCAGCCCGGGGGGACACGGCGGCAGCGGTGACACGGCCGAGGCGGGCACCGGGTGGGCGCTCCCCGGGCTCAGGGACAAGGGGGCGGCACCCCGCGGGCACCGGGTGGGGCCGGGGGTCCCCGCCGCGCGCCGGGAAGGTGCGCCCCAGTCCTTACCTTCTCCCGGGAGCGCGGCAGCGGGACGCGTCCTCCTCCTCCTGCTCCTCCTTCCTCTGTGGACGGCCAGGGCAGCGGGAGCCGCCCGCAGTGCCCAGGGGCTGAGGCTCAGTCGCGACTCCGGGCGCTGGGGCTGCCGGGGATTGCAAACACCCCGCCCGCCCTTCTTCCTTCCTTCCTTCCCTCCCTCTCTCTCCGTCCTTCCCTCTCTCTCTCCCTCCCCTTCTTTCCTCACACCCCGCGCCGCCGCTCGGCTCCCCCCGCCCCCCTCCCAGCGGCGCTCCCATTGGCCGCGCGCCGCCCACGTGGGCCTCGCGCAGGGCACGGGACGCGGGCGAGCAGTGCCGCTGCCAACGACACAGCGCTCGGGGCGGGGGGAACACCGCGCCTCTTCCCTTCATTCCCGGAGCCGCCCCCGTCCCGAAGGAGACGGGCGCGGACGCCCGCAGGGCGACGGGAAATAACGGGCTCGCGGGATGCCGCAGACGAACGGGGAATAGGGCGCGAGCATTGCGCATGCGCGGGCGGGGAGGGGGGTGTTGCTGGGGCAGCCGCGCATCCTCTTGGGCTGCGGCCGCTGGAACCTTCTGGAAATGGCGTCGGCGGCGGCTCCGGCCGGTCACGGGGCGAGGTGGCGGACGAGAGCTTTTCCGGTCCCCGCCGCGGGACGGGAGCCGACCTAGAGCCACCAGCACGCCCCGCCCTGCCTCTCCTCGCCCCGTCCTGGCGCTGCCGCCCCCTCCCCGGGGAGGGGTTTTTCCGGCTGTGATGGCGCAGTGAGTTTTAACTATCCGGCGCAGTGCGCGTGCGCGGCGGGCGCAGCCCATCCCGATCCATCCCATTCCATCCCATCATCGGGCGCTAGCGGGTACGGAGGGGCTGCGGCCAAAGGCCCCGCCGGTTTTGGAAGAAGCCCCCGGACGCAGGTGCGTGTGATGCGGTGCCGGAAAGCCCGGGGTGGCCGTTCGCCTTCGGGAAAGGCTGTGGGATGCCGATCCCGCCGCGCCTGGGGGTCTGGGTAGTGCTGCATCCCCCCACCCCCCACTCAGGCACAATTCCCATCCGCCCGCCGCTGCAGGACAAGATAACTAATAGGTTTACAACCTAATTTTTTAGGGGTGCCCTGCTTGCACAAATGAGCCAGACGTCATATAAAGACATCTAAGGGGTTACGGAATTGACTGACGATGTATTCCTAGTTGCAGCCTTGGAAAGGGGTCTTTCATCTGCACTCGTGAAAGGTTTTGCATCTGCTTAGTAGCAACAGTAGTATATGGTAGGACTTAAGGAGTATGTCTGGTGCTGTACTCGTGGGTTCTCGAGTAATGCTCTCCAGATCGCTTCTGGGAGGTGCTGAAGGGCTGCCAGGTGTAGTATTTTGACAAGGCAGCTAAACAAAGCCCTTTAGTGTAATCTTAATTGCCGGGGTCACTCTACTTCTGGATTACTTTCATCTGTTACTGGGTAAAACTTCCTTGATATTTCCTATTCATCAGAAAAGTGTTTTTTTTTTTTTTCTTTGCAGAATCAAAAGATTACTTTGATTGAGGCCACCTATTGTGTGGACTTACAGTGTATTTTGATCCCCACCCATGATGTTCCAGCATGGGTAGAGGATGGCATCACAAATCTCTCATGTTCCCATGCTGCAGGGCTTACTGTTTAGACAAACTTCTCTCATTTGCTTTCACAATCTTCCTGGACAAATGCTGGTACAGATGACTTGTGTTGTAAAGCAACTGCCTTCACTTTCATTTGGTTCTCTTATTGTACAGTGGGTACTGTCCAGTGGCTAGGAAGAGCTCTGCCAACATCAGTGACCGTGCAACAAAGGGAGTTGCCTTCATATTCTTTTGTGTTCACTTGATTGCAGAGGCTATCTCTAGAAGTGGCAATCTCACTGAAGAGCACACAGCCTATGGAATGTCAGCATAATTGGAGAAAGAGCAGTTTCCAAAGGCAGAATAGTTTATGGTAAAACATGGCAGGCTACAGGTGTGGCCTGCATTTTGATCCTTGTGCATGAGTAGTATGCAGTTCCAGGAGTTTGGTGTGTGTTAGGAGGTGTTCACAACCAGCAGCTGAGATAAGAGGGAAGGAGTCTCATGAGCAATATCTGCAGCAGCAGATGTTAAGATCTGATAATAATATCTATCAGTAACTGAAAAACAACACAGTTCCTTAAGCCTTTTGTAAGAACTACTGTTTGGACTGATGAAAAGCCTCAGTCAGTTGACTGCTAATTGCTACCCCTAGATAGATTACTTGCCCTTGTTTCCAGCAGCCTCGCCCTTTTACATATAGCAAGATGCACAGGACTTCCCTTGATCTGCCCTCCCCAGGGGAACATCCTGTGTTACCAGCCCTGTGAACTACTGGTCTTGGGACAGAGGTCCAGACAACAGGTTGAATGAACTGTGCTATTGCTGAATCCAGTTTTGTAACTGAAGGACTGAAAATTTCAGACTGCAGTACAAAAATCTGACATAAGAACTTGCAGGATGCCATGCAGGTGAAAGCATGTGCAACAGCCTCTAGGAGGTAACTGGCAGGTCAGCCCATGGGGCCAGCAAACATCCTGCACAGGCAGAATGGGATTGCACTGCTTCGTCTTACTTAATGACAGAACAGTGTTCCAGGTTACATTTTTCTGGCTGTGTGTGGTGGTTATGAAAATCCTTTTTGTTATCCAACATCAAACGCATCACTGGGTATCTAGAATTTCCTATTACTCCACACTTCCTTCCGTCTTCACCAAAGGAAAGAACCATCACCTCCCACTCTCACAGTCCGGTGGATTCTTTGTGTGTCTTCCACTTCTGTGTCCTAAATCACATTTCCTTTCTCAAGACTACGTATTTTAAAATCTTCTCAAGATAGTATTTTTTTCCCCTTCCCAGATTCTTTTACTTATCTTCCACTTTTAGAGAATTAATATAGTATGTGAGTTTTTTAATTTTTCCCTCATTCAAGGACTGGCAAACAAGACCACTGAAATCACAGAATCAGTTCTGTTGGTGCTGCAGTACCATTTGCAGTAATGTGTTGACTGGTGCTGTAGCTGACTCATTTTTTGCTTAACTCACCACCCAGTACTCATACAATCCAGGATATTAACCAGTCAATTGAAACTGCACAATTACAAGTGTGTAGTTATTTGACAGGTTAGTGCACTGCCTAGAATTAATATTATGACCCTCTGATGTTGAGGATAATGAAAATTATGTCCTGTTAATATTTGTTACCAAAAATGTTCTACTACTAGTAAAATACAGTTTCTTTACTAGTAAAAGCAAGCACAAGGTATTATCTGCAGCTATTTAAATACTGAAAAGAGAACTTGGATGTATCAATTCTTGCACTGTTCTGGAACTCTTTCATAATGATCACCTTGTTGATTCTCATCACAATCTTGCATAAGTTACCATCGCGAAAATAATTTATTGTATATAGTAAACAGCTACATGTAACAAATCATGCAGGATACGTATTTCTACTTGAGATGTTTAAAATGTTCATATTTCAACAAAATCTGAAATAATGCAAGATGTGAATATTTTTTTAGCCATGTGATACAATGATTGCGCAAACTTTTTTGAGGAGAAACCAGGACCATAAAGCTTCATGTAATTGATGAATGAAGTGGATAAGATGAGAGAGAAATGATTATTTTCTTATTTGTCTGCAATCATTTCACAGTCCTGTAGCTGCCCTCCAATACTCACTTTAAAGATTGATGTATCAGATTTGTGCCATGCAGTAGGGATAATGTAAATTATCCTATTCTAGCCAAGTGATTGGCAGACTATCACATGTTGAATCAAAATGACTGACAGCTTGTCTGTGGAACATCACTAACAATCTCCAGTATATGGGAACTGTGAAGGTCCATGTTCTGCTCATGAGACAGACACCAAAATTGTCATGTGCAGCTGGAATGAACTGGGGAGAAAAGCGGGATAAGGATACAAATTCTGTCTGGCTTTAAAAATGGGCAGAGTCTGGCATTTTAGAGCTGTGTTTTTGTATACTTTCACTGTTACATACAAAACCATGAATAACTGTAGCTCAGGATAGTTCCACAATGCATGCAACATCCTCACTTGTATTCAACATAAATTTCCAAACCCACTGGCTTCCTTCACACCAGGCTAGAATAAGGTAAGGCTGTATGAACTAGAATACAGCTGTGTTGTTATAATTGAACAAACTGGGATACTGAAATGAGTCTGTCTTTTCATCAAGATGTGAGATGCCATCTGCCTCATTTCATGTCTCTAGGGAAGTGCCACTGCCAGATGCCTGGCCTGCTACAGGGCCTGAGGCTATTACAAACATGGAGTGACCTTTCAGAAGAGCATTCAGGAACTTTAAATGACAGATAAGATTTCAATCCACATACTATTTTCTCCTCTGCACTATGTTCTATACTACTTCCATGCAAGATTTTTTTTTTCATGCTTGTTTGGAAACTGCTTCACTCATGAGTTGTATGTATTTATTGAATTTACTTTTCCACTTTTATGCAATTCAATTATTTTATAAATATAGTAATATGGAAGAGATAGCAAGTTTCTCATACAAATGATTTACAGATATATTATGTTTCTAGAACTACCAACAGTAATACTCCTTTCTTAACAGCATGTGAAGGAACTTCACAGAGCCTGTTGAAATAACAGTGGTGCATGAACAGACTACATGAGACAGCCATTATGCAGGTAATCTGTAAAAACAGAATTTAACTCAGAAGAGGGAGAATAGTTTGCTGAAGTACTATTAATCAGGTTATCAAAACAAACTAAATATAACATAGAATAAAATTATAAATGATATAATGAAGCTCCATCTAGCTTATCAGTTGTAATAAGAATGTAAGTTCCATGGCAGATTTTAGAAGAGACAGACACAATATGGTTTCAGATGACTGATGTGTCCACATTTCCTAATTTACATGGAAGTGTATGTATAGCTAAAGCATTTGCCCAGTTTTATAAGCATAGGTATTGTGTCAATATGCAGTCAATTTTTAAATTATCTTCAACATTTTTATATGGAAAGAAATTCCTCAATTTCACACAGACTAGTTCTTGAAAGTAGCTGGTGCATAGTAGTAAGGTCAAAGAAGGATCTGTGAATCAAAGATCCAGTGTCAGACACTATTATCCTTAGGCACATGTTGGACTGTTCTGATGTATTCTGTCTTCCCCCAACTCCGTATCTTGTCTATACTAAATAAACTTGCAGAGGAAGTCGGTTTTTGTTGCTGTTCATTCTTTTAGTAGAATACTACTGCTGTTTGGGGCTTTACATTTTTCCTGATCACTAATGATACTAAGAAGAATTAAGCTTAAGAAGAACCACTTCTAACTGAACCTATGAGTTTTTTTACACTGCATGGCTTAGTTAACCTTTCTTGTTTGTGTGTGTTTGTTTATAATTTGCCAATAAAAGTAACATGATCTCCTTTCAGTTTGGTTCCTTGTGCATTTGCCAGATTCGCAATTTAGTGAGTTTTGTTGCTTCTTCAAAGAGCTTCAGAAAAAGCTGAAAGAACTTTAAATGACAGATCAAAAGACGCAATTTTTCATCTCTTGTTGATTGTTAAGTGGACTTTTTCAGGGAGTTTTACACAGTCTACAGAACCACTGGAATTATGACTAAACCGTCCTGTAGTTAAAAATCACACTAAATTAGTTTAACTGCTGTTACGTTTTTTTTAAACCAAAACATTAGAATGTACATAATTTTACTGAGATTGAAGATACTTTATTATTTTCAGACAGTTTATCTTATATTACAAAAATCCTTAGAGGTCATCTCGAACTCCAAAACCTGGTCCTTTGGGTGGTTCAGTCAGAGAGGTAAGGCCACCAGCTGGCTCACAAGAAAAACGTCCACTCCTGAAAAATTAAAGCTGTTTACTCATTGCTAGTATTGATAAAAACTCAAGATTCTGTTTATTCATTGCATAGAAGACAGTCACAAATCTGACTTAAGGCTGAAGCCACTATTTTTTTTTTTTGTTCTTCCCATTCAACCTTCAGAAAAAATGTGATTTAGCTGTTAAAGTGAACGGATTCCAAATTCAAGTAGCAAATGATTTCATAACTGAAATGCAAGCTAGGACCACTTGTTTCCTTTTGTATTCATTTATGGGTTGTCCAGGCAGCATCAAATCATAGTTTTGTTACAGATGCTTTCCTGTGGTTTTTTTGAAACTGTAACTGTTTTAAGGTTATTGTTCTTGTATTCAAAACATCTTTATAGAAACAATAGGAGTAGGTAACACCCAAGTCAAATTAATTTCCCTATTGACACAAACGTACGTGGGCTAACAAGCAACAGTGGGAAACAGGAGATAAGAGAAGTTCAGCAATAACAATCCTCTCACTATCCTTGGTTTTTGTCAGAAATCAGAAAAAAACAACAAACCAACCAACAGGAATTCGTTGGTTTAAATGATCTAGACAAAAATTCCAACAGATGACATCATTCACCTATTAAATACTAAGACAAATCAGAATTGTTGTTTTTACATTTCATACTCCTCTGGTCAGTCATCAAAAACATGCAAATCCTCAGTTCTTTCCAGTTTTGGCTTTGAATGCATGCACTTCTCGTCAGTAAATTAATTAATGTTTTTTAGCTGTAGGCAAACTCAAATCACTGGAAAAGTAATTTAGTTTCTCAGAAGGATCATCCTTCATGTAGATGACCAACATTATATATATAATATATAAATACAGGTAATTATATATTATAGCTTATTATATATATAGCATACCTTGGGCCTGGNGCTTATTATATATATAGCATACCTTGGGCCTGGTTTGGGAACTTTGCCAGCCTTTAGCTCATCAATTATGTCTTCAATATCTTTGGGTGTCAAATCTTCCTGTAAAAAAATTAAATCATTGACAAAACTGAAAGAGTCATCAGTTATGCTAAATGCAGCACTTCAAATTTATCAGATCAGTGACTCTTCAGTGTGACCCCTATCCATTAACACACACGGTGACTTAAAGAATGAGGAAAATTGAAAAGTCCACTGTCATTTTAAGGTTGAGACTACATGTGTAGTCTACCACATGTGTAGTTGTAGAAATTATGTTAAAACAAACAATGTTCATGCAGGCCAAGGGTTTGTGTTTTCAGCTTCCTGGTATTAGGGAGCTGGATCTCTGCCTACCCACTGCACACATGCCATGACATACTGCAGAATGGTGTCAGCTGCAACAAAAAAATTTTGGGTACAGTTCAAGACAACACTTGTTAAATTAGTCCATACTTTCCAACAGACTGCTTTAAAGTGCTTTCCAAAGCTTATCAAATACCTATTTAAAAATTCCAGATTTATGGGCAGACCACAATGACAAAAATGCATCATTCCTCTTGTATAATCAAGACAGTAACTGAAATGAAAACTACACTGATACACCTGATCCAAATGAAGTGTTCTAGGAAGAGGCCAAGAAATTAAAAGATGCCGTAGGTAATGAGTTGTTCCTGCCAATAGGAATTAGAAAACTGACCACAACGTCACAATCTGTAACAATTGGAAAATACAGGTAAGCCAGGAAAGAAGCTTAATCTTTTAAAAGGGAATGTAGTACTTACATAGTAATTGTCATTTATTTGTACCATTGGTGCGTTTACACAAGCACCTAAACATTCCACCTCTATCAGCGTGAAGAGCTTATCAGGTGTTGTTTCTCCAACTTTAATACCTAAAACAATAAGTTAATTAGGCTCAGCAGTAGTTAAGAACAGGAGTAATAAAGCATGAATCCAAGTATTCCATGGACACTGCATTACTTGTATTTTGACCTTAAAAGCATTGGCAAACTTAAACACCCTTTAATGAGTCCAAAATACTTCCATTAAACAGAAGTTTCTAATAAACTATGAAGTCAACTTTCAGATACATTTTTGAGACCTTCTTTACAGGTATGATTTAAGAAATAACCATGAAATGACAATTCTAAGAAACAAAACAAATCTGCTCAAGAACTTTTTTAGTAATCAATACAATACAATGGAAAAATAGGGAAACATAACTTTTATGTGTTGATAGGAAATGTATTAATATACAGCACTGAATACTCCCGAATTAACCAAGATCCAAGCATTGTTAGCTCCAAATTCATAAACAACTTCCAAGTTTATACACAAGGGGTGATTTACTGAACTGTACACATAGCATCCATGGCATGTTACTGTTCTACTGCTAGAGATACAGACATCCCCAGAGGCAAGGCAGTCCAAATAACATCTCAAAGTTTGATCTCTACAAAATTCTTCCATGGAAAGAAGAATACTGAAAAGCGGTTTTCTCCATTTAGGAGGAAAGTAGTAGGGGTGGGAAATAATAAAAGTTGTGAGTAAGGCCTGTTGGTAAAAACTACAGAATCATCCTTACTGCTTTGATTTCTCAAGCTGAGTTTCATTTGAAATTAAGCTATCTGCAGTAAGAAGACACTGCATCTAAATATGCCTTTTTCAGACAACGGAGTATATGAAATGACAGATAACAGGCAGCTGTTCTGCAGCTCCCATCGCTGGTTCTTAGAAAAAGTTAACACAGCTTTTCATAGACAAGGAAGAGTTGTTAGTTGCTGATCTTACCCTCTCTTCTCCCCATGACCACCCAAAAAGGAGGAAAAAAACCCCAACCCACACACAAAACCTGTGAGTATTCCTTACATCCCATGATGCACCATTCTCAATTGACTTTTTCCATGGGAAATTCATAAATTATGTTAACATCATGTTATCATCCAGAGAGACTTTGACAGGCTAAAGAGGTGGACCCATGTGAACCTTATGAAGTCAAATGAGACTAGTTTTTTCTTCTACCATATGAAGAATTTTGCTTCAGTATGATTAAGCAAAGGAAAAAAATACAAAAAGTATATTACAAATTTGTGTCATACCAAGTTTCTTCTTAATGGCTTCTAAAATGCTGTCAGAGTCTCGCAGCATGCACGGTGTGGTGGTGCAGACCTGAATGTGGTATTTCCCAACAGGTTTGCGATTGTACATGGTGTAGAAGGTTGCTACTTCATAGACTCTCATGGGAGGCATTTCTAAAACTTCAGCAACCTGTGACAAGGGAAAAACATGCTATCCTGAATTCTCAGAGGGCAGCAGTAAAGGCGTTTAGCAAACCATTTCAGTAAAGTCACCTGTCCTGTTTGCAGGAACAGATAAATAAGAGGGTGGGGATGGGTATCAAAGCACAAACATATTCCAAGTACCAACACTGGACACCTGAGTTACTCTGACTGGCGTCATCGTGCTCTAGCAAGAACTCCACTAAGCCATGGATAGCACAGTGAGGAGCTCCAGTCAGCTCCCCTCCAGCATCTCCTGTCAGACACAAGGGGATGTGAGAAGTCAGCTAGGTTTGGGCTTTCAGGTTCAGATCACACTGCACTTGTGCTGTGTGACTGAACAAACCTGTATGAGCCTGCCCATACTAACCCATGGAAGCCTCTTGGTAAGGAATACTTGTAAGCTGGTCTTATGCTCACCTAATTCATACAGAGCAGGTCTCCCTCAGGTTCTGTGACACACCAGGGCTACATCTGCAGATTCCTGTCACAGCTACTTAGTAGGGAGTGAAGCATGATCTCCATGGAGTCAGTTTTGGTGCAAGTATCCCTGACCTCATTAACCTGGAACTGTGGCAAACTGCTCAAGTTGAGAACTGGCTCTGGTTTCAATAGTGTAACTGTTTTAGGTTCCAGTTTCTTAGCAGGCATATAACAAATCATGGACACTGTTCACGTAAAAGCCTTAAGATAGTTTTAAACGTAGTATCAACCTGAAACTTAAACAAAAATACACCGCCAGCTTTAATGGAGCTTTGAGGCTTTATGTTGCTCTATAGAAACTGTAGCAGAGTAAGTTGCCCTTCTTTAAATGCTTATTTAACTCCTCCAGTCATTTCTCTAATGCTCACAATCCTCACCTTAAATTGAAAACTTTACACTTCAAAGTTGATGATATGCCAGGTTGTAACACAAACTACAACAGATTTATTCATATGAATATAAACCATATGTTTTTATTTCTTGATATTTGGTTACTGTCATGCAGCCTCTCACTTTGGAGCATCGAAGTTGTTTGCCTGCTTATTTTGAAACAATTTTAATAATTAACCTGACAAGTCTTCCAGGCACTTGCTGTGAGGTGCTGCCCAACACTCGTGACATCTACTACACTAACACTGCTCTGCAGAGTCCTTACAAACCTAGAGATTAAGTATAATCCAGGCAACGTGTGAAGTGCCATTAATCTGGGAAAAAGAAAACTCCACATTTTCCTTTCCCCACATTCAGGAATGAACAAAATCAAGTTTCTGTTCCTAATTCTCAGATCATTCTGGGAGAAGAGCCTATCTGAATAGGTTTAACTAATTTTTGATTTGTTCTTTCTGTGGTTTCTAGCAATGGGCTAATACTGTGTAAACAGAGCCCTGAGTTTTCTGCATTAGTTTTTCCTTTCATTTGTAAAAGTGTACTCTCATAGGGAATTCTCACAATTCTGTGCCACATGTAAATTCCCATGTAGTAAGCTTTCATTAACTAATGTTAATATTCTAGTAAGATATTGAAAGAAAACAATAAAATTACGCTTGAAAGATAATTAAGTACTAAATACCTTATTCATAGCAGATATGGGCAGCCATCCATGCTGTCTTTGGGCCAAATCCAGTACTGCCATGACAGCTGCAGACTTGTGTCCCTCTGGGTAATTGTTTATGATTGCTTCTATTCGCTTTTTAAAGGGAAAGAAGGAAAACAAATCAATACCAATCTAAAGACAAAGCCTGTGTATTGAACTTTTTTTTAGTCTGCATACCTTTAGGTTTTCAGGTGTGAACTCAAATGGGGTATCTGGATTGTTTTCAGGACTATCTCTATGCTTCAAGAAAAGAAGAAAAATGTGTAAAGATGGGTCATTAGGAAATTATTCAGGATATATTTACTGTTGTAAAATACATTCTCATTAGACAGTTACAGTTGAGCTTCTTGAATAAAAACTATATCATCCAGATAAAAATGTCGTATTACTAAACCGGTTAAATATATTTGGGAAAGTTATCCAAAATATTGATAATTATCTCATTACTCTTAAAAATCTTTACCTATTCTCATTGCTTCCTATTAAATACACGATTTACTGAGAAATACATGGAATTATATATTAAGAAAATGTATGGTGCTGGTATCAAAATACATATTTTTAACATTGTTAATACAGTTCAACAATTATGTTCAAATTTACAATAGGTAGAGTAAGAACGCTCTGATTAGTACCTTAATAAACAAGAGACTAAAACAACAGTCCATTTGTCCCTCTACCCTGAAACATTAATTTAAAAAAACCTTCAAAATTCATCAAGAAGTTTGCTATAAAACATTTACACATTCAAACACATTATTAATCCATTTTAACATATTATTTTGATTTGTAATATATTTCAACATTTTCATTTTCTATACAGTTTTGAATCAAAATGGAAGAATCAGAATTCTGAATTAGTATGTCCAAATAAGGTATTCTAACAAGTTATTTTTAAGGTGGTCTTCTAGGGAAACATCAAATTTTAATTAATTCTTCTGTTTTCAGAAAATACAAATTTGGAGGTCTTGAAAAAAGTAACATTTTCCTATAATAAAAATCTTAGTTCTGATGAAAATCCTTTCCCACCAGAAAATGTTCCTGCACAAAATTTTTTGCTGTCTCTAAGAAGCTCATTTTGCTTTCCTTTAAATACCTATAGTTAAGTTTAATTCCAAACTTTATACAGTTTTCAAATTGAGAAAGTTTCAAATTAAATGGAAAGTTTGTGAGCAAATAAAAGCTATACTTGAGGCTTGATGTTAAAAGTAATCCATAACATAAGCCAATAATAAAAGCTTTAGAAGTGTATTTAGAACAAAGAAGCCCCCTCCAGTGACTTCTACTTTGATCATTTCCTCCAGTAACCAAGGGTGATTTTGCAGTTGCACACTACACTGTTCTTACTAAGCAGCAAAGGATTTAATGAAAAGCCTTAACATTGCCAAGACACTTGCATACTGAAGTGAAAAACTTAGAACATGCGTGGTCCACAGCTAGTCTTGGATTTAGAAATTTTAATATGGAAATATTGCAAGGGCAAATACTTCAATTGCATCTGTTGGTCTGTCCAGGGATTACCTTTGCTTATCCTGTCTGTATCCCAAAGCAGACAATATGACTGCCACAGTCCAATTGAAAGCACTGTGCCCTCACCACTTATGGGACTTACGTTCAAGTCCAATATAAAACTAAAGTCGATAAGTACTTCTCCACCAAGGATGACTCTCCTATAAGAACAGGAATTCCCAAAAGATGACGGATGCCCTTTGAACATGCTAATATTTTATTAAGCATTAACTTCTTGCTTATTGTGTGGTTTACAAAATAACATAAAAGAGCTTTTAGGAACATGATTCCCATTACTTTAGACTCACTCTTCCAAAGGATTTGACGACTCATATTTCATCTTGGTGAGTATCTTCTACCAGTTTTAATGGAAGCTCTCAAAAAGAGGCTGATGGAGGAAAAACTGACTGGAAATACTGTACAACTTTTATTATTTTTTCCCTTACAGGCCTTTCCATGTCCTAGCTGCACACATCAATTCCACAATTCACGATAAGTATTTCCATAACTTAGCTCTTCCTTCTCAAATCTGCATGCCAATTTTGCTATTATTTTGCCTTCCGTAGCTATTTGATAGTTAACAATTGTACTTCATCTTAATTTGTTCTGCAAATAAATGTATTTGATTTATTAAAATCTCCCTCTTTGTCTGGAGCAGCTGTTCTTTTCAGTGTGTCATCTCTAAACTGACATCCTTAAATGCCCTACATGTGAAGAGGAAAAATAAAGACTTTCTATTGGAAGGCACAGATGCAGCTTTAGCAAGGTTTCACAATATACTGTAAAGGCTATAGCAGAGGTGAGCAATAAATAAGATCATGCCACCTTTTTGTTTTCCATTTTCATGAAAGGGCTTCATCTAATTCTGTGCCATGCAGAGTTCAATAGTTTTCATCAAGAACTTACACTGTTCTAGGACTCCTGAGCAGTTAGGAATTTATTGTATGTTCCCTAGCCTTACATTTGTCTGACAGTGTGCCATTTATCTGAGACTTGTATGCACTGATGTGCTTCTAAATGACATGGGTACATTTCCACTTTTTTTTTGGATACAGATTCTGTATGAGAGCAAGATCAGAAATAAGGATACAGTATTGGAAGGAGTACTGTGTTAAATTACAGAGTGGTTGAAGTTGGAAAGAACCTCTGGAAATCATCTGGGTCAAACTCCCCTGCTCATGCAGGGACACCCAGAGTTGCTTGCCCAGGACTGTGTCCATACGACTTCTTCTGAATATATCCAGTAATGGAGACTCCACAACCTCTCTGGGCAACCTGTGCCGGTGCTCTGTCACCCTCACAGTGAAAAAGTATTTCCTGATATTCTCTGAGGCCATTGCCTCTGGTCTTGTCACCCAGCACCACTGACATGAGCCTGGCTCTGTTCTCTTTGCACCCTCCCCCCATGCAAGTCTTTTTTCCAAGTCTCTTCTCACGCTCCCCAATTTCCCAAAGTCTTACATTAAGTTTTCATTCCATTCATATGTTGACTGTATCACATTTCTATTGCAGAACAGAGCCTATTTAAGTGGGAACACCTTCACTGCAAAGGCTACCCTAGCCACAGATGCCAGTGTACTCCCATGGAAGCCACTAAGGCTGCTGAATGGTCACCTCACTTTCTTTTTGCTACACTGACCTCAGCCATTTTATTATTATTCTTTCTATTTTTCCCAGTGATTTAATTATCTGTCTTTCTTGACATGGAAAATATTAAAGAGCACTGAAGAATTACAACATAATAATTAAAATACTAAACCAAAATGAAAGAATTGTGTAGTCTACACCGGAGAACATGTTTAGAGCAACAACTTGTTCAGAATTCATGTCAAATCAGCACTGAAGAAAAATGTATTACTCCTCCTCTATAGGGGAAGTACCCTACATTCACTACTCCAACAGAACTCAAGATATAAACCCTCTCTTACTTTAAGAATGGTGGAAGTGCTCTCAAACCCATGTATTTCACTGACCAACTTCCCAAGTAACTGAAACATGAATGCAGCAATTCTTTAACCTTTTAAAGAATGACCCCTCCCATGCAGCTCTATGACAAAGGCCACATCAGGGCTGTTGATGTGTTAAGAAAATTTAGTCCATGTGTTGAAAACAACAAAGTAGAAGAGCCAAGTTTTAGCTGCTAAGAAGGCTAAAATCAGGTAAAAGTCAAGTATAGAGAATCCATGTTTCAATGCAAAAAGGTAATCATAATAAATGTCTCTGGAATCAGGCCTTCCCTAGTCATCAGAAATAACAGATTTGGAGCATTGCTCTTACATTCCTACAGGCACACAATCTACCTAATTTTGTACTTGGTATCCTCTCACTGAAGTGTGATGTAGCTGCCTGTGATGGCATCTAGTTGAATTTAATGGTCTAGAGAAAGGCTCTTTCTGGGTGTTTCAGAATACAAAGGCATTTCAGTAGAAGTTCTCGTGTTTCTGTGTGTTTCTGCTAACATGTAACATGTTTGCAAAGGGAAGCATAGGCATGCAAATGAGAAATGCCTTTTAATACTAGATTTTGTGACAAGCAGGTCCCTTGCTAGCCTGTCCCCTGCTGTTACAATACAAATATGCTGCATGCATTTCCCTTCCTCAGATACAGATTTTATACATGAAAAGTGCAAGAAGAAGCAGCAATAAGCTTTGTAAAACAAACCCAAGACATTTGTGTGTAAACTGACATAAAAAGCGGACCACCACAACAGATTTGAGTTACTCCCATTATTCCTCCACAAGCAGTTTTTAAATGAGCTTCTGACACTTCTTCTGCTTGTAATATTAAAAAAAATAAATTTTTTTTTCCCTCTAGAGAAATTCAGGGGGAGTCCCATTTTCTGATTTTGTATAAACACCTGGTGTTGATTAAAATAATGCCTTTGTCTCAAACCAGCAGGACAACTATCCCTTGAAATTTGCCATTTTAAGTAACATCTGAAATTTAGTTAGGGCAAACAGTTATGCACACATACAGTGACATCCAACTGTCTTCTTCCCATTACCTTGTACTTCAGAGAGAGCAAATATTACCCTATTAAAAAACATGAACTGAGAAAAAAACCAAGAAAAAAACAAACTGCCACAGAACCAAGTTCTTATGCTCCTCTAGCAAAAATTCTGCTGACGAATAATAGTCATCAATGATCCTATTAAATAAACATCTGCAAAACACTCAGCTTTTCTACTTCTTTTTCCCTGTTATCAGGCTCCTCCCTGCAGCAAACAATTTGAACAATTACATAAATCTTGAAAAATGCTTGGAGGATTTACAAAGCTATCTAGCTTCATATGTCAGACATCAACAGCCACTGGGGTGCCAAAGACACCTTTTACCTGTCTTCACCAAACTCCAACTACACTTAAGTTTCCTAAATTGCCAGACTACAGCATTTCCTCTATTCGTTGACCACCAGTTCTCACCCTATAAATCACCAATTCCTGTTCAGATTTCTGGGAAAGTATACAAAGCATACATATACTGTGATCCTATTAACTTCATTTGATGATTCAAGCTGTAGAGACAGCTGCAGAAAGGCAAGGACAACAACATGTCCAAAAATACTGAGCACCTGTTTTCAACAGTGGTCAAGTCTCTAGTAAAGGGCTGATTTTTACCAAGTGTTGGGAAAATGCCAAATTATTCAGCTGTTAAGCTGCAGACCAGCTAAAGTTCTGAATGGAGCAGAATGGGATAAAATACACTCTCTTGAGATGCTTCACATTCTCTTCAGAGGTAGACAACACAGCTGCTTTACACACTTAAATTCAAGGGCTTTTTGCAATCGCTACTACTGTTTATGCCTTTCATGACAGTGCCTCATGGCCTCAATTATGATTCATTGTACGAGCTGCTGTATCACACAGAACATGAACAAGAATTGTACTTTTCAACTCCTGCAAACACAGCTAGGACCTGAGCCCACGGGTAATTTCAGAAATCAAGAAACTGCACCTGCAAAACATTTAACGAGCTTCAATTACAAACTGAACTAAAATAAATAAAGGAAACAAGAACTACTTTATAATGAAAAAAGTTTGAGCAAAGTCTCATCTCCAATCACATACAAATTACTGAAAATTTTCACTATATAAGGCAAGAAACACAAGGGCCAAAAACTAAAATAAAACCTTTTGATACTCCATTACAATTCTAGTAGAAGGTTCTACTGAAAAAAAAACCTCTTTGTAAATGCCAGTGGGTTTCTATAGCGAAGTTCTGCCCATCAGAAGCTTTTAGGCAGATTTGAAAATGCACATGCCATCCCCCTTACAGTAGAGCAGATTACTTACCACAAATAAGGCTCCAGTGGCATTGCGCTCTGCTGTTCTATGCAAGTATCGGATCTGTCTTACCTACAAGCAAAATGTAAGTGTTAATAATGCACATACTGCTAGTGGCTGCTTTCAGAACCACTCTGATTTCCATTCTAACTGTAAGCCATTCATTCTACTGCCATCACTAATTATTTAAAATAAGTCAAGAAGACACTATTAAGGGCTCTTCTAAACTATTAGGAGAGCAAATCTCTTTACTCCTGCCTTGACCATTTCAAACAGTGTAGAAATTAAAGGATTTAACTCTGCTACTGCTTAACTTAAATGCCTTGAACACAAATTCTCATACAATATTTCATTAAGAACTTCCCAGTTTGGGACTTTATATTCTATATGCTTTAAAGTTTGCAGAAACCACCACTACACTGCAGAATCACAGAAGTTTTTCTCCAGTAAGCATTTACATGCTTCTTCAGCTTTTATCGAACCAAATGAGAACTGATGTACGAGGGCAAATGTAAACACAAACCTGAAGTATCAACAGAACACAGATCCGTATGCAAGTCCTGTTCAACTATTCCCTGCACTCTCTCTCTGATATGCCAGAATAGATCAAGATTTCTAGATTCTGGCCGGTATTACTAAGATTTGATAATTTTTACGGCAAGTATTAATTTTACTAAAAACTAATTTCATATTAAGTTTATTTTTATACTGAATTCCTTAGGAATTTTGAGATTTCTTAAAGTAGAATCACAGAATGGTTTGGCTTGGAAGGAACCCTAAAAATCATGTCGTTCTAACCTCCTGCCATGGGCAGGGACACCTTCCACTAGACCAGGCTGCTCAGAGTCCCATCCAAGCCGGCCCTGAACGCTCGCAGGGATGGGACAGGTCATATGACAGGGAAGGGCCGCAGCCATTCTGTGACACTACACTGCAGGTGCAACTGCGTGATCCACTGCGAGAAAGACTGAGCAGCTCAGGCCGTCTTTGCAGAAGAGCCGGAACTTCCGTGGGTCGGCGGTCCACAGACTTGCATTCCAGGCACCGACCTACCCCAGGCCCCACTTTCCCCACGCCCCGCCGCGGCCTCCCCGCTTCCCGGCCGGCGGGGGCAGGGAGCCCTTACCGAGCGTGCGGCCGCGGCGCGCAGGGCAGCGCACAGGAGCATGGCGGCGGCGGCGGCGGCGGGAGCGCCGATCCCCGCTCCTGCTGCTCCTCCTTGTCCCGATCCCTCTCCTTGAGGCCTGGGCTCGCCCTCCTCCGCGCAGCGCCAAGGAGACCGGCCGCGCGCATGCGCCGGGGCGCGCCCGCAGCGCGCCTGCCCGCTCTGGAAGCAGAGCCTGTCCCGGCTGTCCTTTCCCTTCCTTTCCCTTCCCACAAGGGAACCCGGCCTCCAGGTCTGCCTGGGGATGTCCAGGGGAATTTCAGCCTTGCGTGGCACGCACCAGTGTGGAAAAAGCAGATTCCTTCGGAAGCAACAACTTGTAGCAGCGGAAAATAGCAAGAAACTGGTGAGGCGTCTTCCAGCCCTGTGTTTTCCACCTCCTTACCCTGTTACTGTTTGGGGTATTTAATGCTTGAACTGTTTGCACCTATGCTTTGTCCTCCCTCAGGAAAAACAATAAACGGTGATTGTCTTTTTGGCCTCTGATAAACATTCTCGTATGACTCCGTAATCCAGTGTGATACAGTACAAATGCTGGAAGTGAAGACCATAGAATCACAGGATGGTTTGGGTTGCAGGGGAACTTAAACATCATCTGGTTCCAACCCCTGCCATGGGCAGGAACACCTCCCACTAGAGCAGGCTGCTGGGAGCCCCATCCAGGCTGGCTTGGGACACTGCCGGGAATGGGGCATCCACGATTTATCTCGGCCAGGTGTGTGTAACAGGCCCTTCCTTAGATGCAGCTCTTTGTTACGAGGTGATGCACAGGTCCGTCCTGTTGCAGAGCCTAGATCGTTCAGGTTTTGTGATGAGGAGTGCAAATGCACCTTTTTCGCTGTAAAATAAACTCACGTTTTTCGAACAGCGGCTAACAAGGAAGTCTTTTATTCCAATGAGTACTCAGCATTCCAGATTGGCAAAGCATCACCTGATGTTCCAACATCTCCTACCATTTCCTCCTCCTCTCTGAGGAGGACTCTCCCCTGTACTCCCCACCCTCTCTCATCCACCCTGGCTCTCAGTGGAGCAGCCTTAGTAATTCCATGAATTTCACAGTGAAAATCTATCCATGTATACTCTACTTTTACGAAAACTCTGATGATTTGCTAGTTGACGCTGTGACTAACAATTACTTTTAGTAAATACACGGTAGAACAAAAATTCGACTTTCCTTAGAGTGTGTGTACTTCATCCGAAGCATTAACTTACTTTTTAATCTGCTTACTTATGTTGAGAGACACTCTTTATTTTGTATAAACATTCAAAAAGGCAGGAATAACTACACTACAGCAAAGTGAATTCCATTAAAAAGGTTTCATGATTATGTTAGGAATTTCTACTGATGGAATGATCTATCAGGGCACTTGTTGGGACCAGAAGGCCAGGTTAAAGAGAGCCACAGTGGCCATGCCTATGTAGGTGCACCTGGAAAACAAAGGTTTCCTGTAAAGGAACTTGTATGTATGGGAAGACAAGTGCCATGGCACATCTCAACAGATAGCTCTAGAGAAAACCCAAAACACAAAGCAGTGCGCACGTTAGAACATTTTAGGATGCCTATTACGCTTTCAGAAAACTGTATGAATACCTACAGGGATAGTAATATACGTGCACAGATGTATTTGGCAGCTGTTATTGTAATTAATGTCCTTTTAACAGAATACTTTGCATTTGCACTGAGGATCAGGCAGGATGTGGTACTAGCTTTCTGGTTAAATTATTGCCCTTTACATTTGGGTTCACTGTAGTCAGTGGTTGTCTTCCTGCTGCTTATTCTTCATTTCCTCAATGCTGAGAGATACTATCAGCATTTGTAATTTAGGTGCTGCTAACAGTATTTGATCTTTTCATTGATTTGTTTTCACTAACTGTTTACTTGCTCATAAACCTCATTTTTCTACATGCTTCCTTGAGATGAATTCTTAAAACACTTAAAAGTCTGCCTAAAGCAAAGCAAGTGTAATGATGCAGCAATGTTCAATCACAGATTACGAATTCTGTTGCTCAGTTTTTATATCCTGATGAGAATCTGCCCTAAGCATACAGTCTAAGAATAGCAGAGGCCACATATGATTAGATTCAGGGACTGTTCCTGCGCAGATAAATTAATAAACATCCATTTTTAGACCAAAAATTGTATAATTACAGTAATTTATTAATTATATGTTAGCCCATTATGTGTTTTTCAGTTGCATTCATAAATATATTACTAGACAAGGAAAAAACTGGACTAATTCTGTAATTTAAAATCAGTGTATTTATGAGATGATGATACAGAGAAACCTGTGTGGCCCTGTATGGGAGTCCAGTATCTGCAGTGATGTGCAGGGTGGCCTGTTGCTTTTTTGTGTTCTGCCTACTCCATGCACTGAAGTGCCAAAGCCCTGCCCACACAGGGCCTGGTGTAGCACCATGAAACATATGCATCCAGGTGCTCAAACCACCAGTGATAGCTAAGAGGTCTTTCATGCACCCCAATGATTTCAGACAACCCTTCTTCCAGTGTGACCCACCAAGAAGGGAAGCTTCACTAAGGAAAAAAAGACTCCCTGTGTTTACTCTTTTGACAAGTGTCTGAAAATGCAGCAGATTATATATTTGTGTGGGGGAAGGTGTGCATGGACAGGTAAGAAATGGCCAGATCATCTATTTCTGAAACCTTGCACCCTGTCCCCAGGAGCCACACAGGCTCCAATTCCATAGGCAAGTAAGGGATATATAGAGAATTCTATTATTTTCCGCAAATGTAGGCTGGACAACCATTCTTGCAATCAAATAATTATTTCCTGTGTCATTGGATTTCTTTATTAGTATGTATTATGCCAAATAATTGATTTCAGGCTTTTGACTTAAATGGAAATAGTAGGGATATTTAATGGCTGTTGCATTACTCTCCATTTTGGAATACAAAAATAAACAAATCAGCTTTCATTAATCTTTAATCCATTATTCATGTACACATGTACAGGCATTCACTGTATATTTTTTGACATTCAAAAGTAGTACTTTCAGCCATAGCAGTGCAAGTAATATTAAGCAATCATACTTGAAAACATTAGATTTTTATTATTTTAGAATCACAGAATCATAGCACGGTTAGAAGGGACCTTAAAGATCATCTAGTTCTAACCCCCCTTCAACGAGCAGGAACACCTCTCACTAGGCCAGGTTGCTCAGAGCCCCATCCAGCCTGGCCTGGAACACCTCCAGGGATGGGGCATCCACAAATATATGCTCTAACATTCAGTAATATGAAAAGTATGTAATTTTCAGTGTGGGGACTGTGGATGTTGACAAGCCTGTTGAAGAGATTCTTTTGAAAGCAAGTCATCTGGAGAGAACCTAAAAACTATCAAATGGTATCACAGGCTTTTTGTCCCATTAAAACACCTTCAATCAGCTCTGCTCTCAGCTGTGTAAAAGAGAAAAATTAAAGGCTATTAAGATCTCTCTGGTCTTTCCAAAGATTTTTTTTTTATATACATTATCGTATTTTATACATTATTCGTATTTAACCAGTACAGAGATCTATTTTAGGAAGTGTAAAAACACAGGGGACAAACACAAGAGATCATATTAAATAATTAAAACCATGAAACACTGGAAAACAAAACATTCCAGTTTCCATGTTGCCACACTGTACAGAAAACTGACCACTATACCCCGAAGGGTTTCAGATGAAAAAGTGTTGTTATCCTTTTGATATATTAAGTTTAATTAATCAAAAAATGATATGTACTAAGAGTAAAATTAGTGTAAAATATAACCTGAGACCCATTTCTGTAAGCAAAGTACAAAGCAGGCAATGAAGTGCCTGCTTGTTTAACACACTCGCTCGAGAACTGTAAAAAATAGAATGGGTATTTATTATCCTCATGGAAGGACTCCAACAAAAGATGACTGTAATGGGTAGTGTAGAGATTGCACATGGAACCACTTCTGCAGAACATTTTTCTTTAGAGAAATGAATACAAGAGGACAGAGACTGAAAAGAAAATGGGAAGGGATATAGAACATGGAATAAAAACAACCCACGATTACTTTTGTTTACTATTTGCCCAAAGGTATTGTACTTTTTATAAGTCCTTTGATTGTATTTGGACTTTCTACAAATGCAGTTGTTTCAATATGCGGTTGCAGTTTAAATTTCATTTTTATGTGGAAGTACATTATGTATGAAAGTGTAAATGCACTTAAAGTTTAGAAAGAATCCTAATTTAAGCTACTACTCAGATTATTTGGAAGTATGTATTGGTAGCTTAAATGTATCCATACAGATAGACACCTGGGAATAAAATACTCATAGTATGTAATTAAAACTTTGTTACCCAAAGATGAAGATTTCTCTTAGAATGTGATTAGGAATTACTGAATTTATTTCATAGATAGAAAAATGTGAGGAAAATGTGTACTGACCCCCAGTAAGCCACAAGAAGTCACCAAGAGCTGGAAAAGAACACAAGCCCACCAACCTGGCATCCTATTCCATGAGCTGTATTTTTCTCCTAATCGGAGAGAAATTTGGTTCATGGTGATGAGGCATTCATAATCTCTGATTTGCAGCATAGGAAGGGCACTAGGAACAAATTCTTCTCAATGAATAGAGAGGATGGGGAGGTAAATGCATTCACGCACTTAGCATTAGACACTTAAATGCCCAGGCTAGGGACCTGCACTCCTTCTGCAGTTAACTGACCCTTGTGCTCCCTATGTACACAGCCTGCAGAGCTACTTTCCTAAATCAGTCTCCCAAGTCAGGTAGCAAAAGCTGTAAGGAAGAACATCTTCCAAATAATGTACACAATTTAATTTTAATATTTACATTACTTCTGTATTCAGGCTAAATATTAATTTAAGCTAAAGAATGTTTTGATGTGTAAATAAACTGGTGTTAGAGACACTGCTTCTCTCTTCAACAAGGCTATAAAAGGCTGGTGGGGCTTCCATTGGCATCTCCTCACTTTCTCTTGTTAATAATCTGTGAAGTTCAAACACCATTCAGAAAAGGGATCAGCCTCTTTTTGCAGCAGCTTTGAACTTTCCTTATTCAAAAGGGCAACTACAACTATAATTAGGTACAGCTAGGTGTCATTATTTAGCTCATTTATTATTTATATCTTCCTCCCACAGTGTCTCTGAACCTCACATCTTGTGTTGGCAGAGATAGGAGTCTGAATGCTGCTTTCACAAGCTCCAAGTAACACGGTAGTCCCTGTGGCATGGCCCTGGATTTGTAATCTGGGCTTCAGGCTGCTGGCCTAATGCAAGCAGTGCTGTTACAGTAGCATCCCACGCTCAGAATTTACTGAGGCAGCCTCTCTCTCCACCATCTCTGAGGCAAGCAATCAGAGATGAACCCTCCTGCAGACAGCTACTCCCTACGTGTACTGTAATTCTTGTCAATCCTTCACTGAGATCTCTCCCCACCTCACGCTGGGTAAATTATTGTTTTGAGGTTTTGTGAGTTACTGTATTACCAAGTTCTGAAGGTCTTCTGGGAGATGGGAGGAGAGGTAACTGTAATTTTCAGTGGAGACAAATACAGGAAGACCATAGTTAGTTGGAGTTTTTGGCAGTTTTCTTTTAAGCTCCTGGTGGTCACTAACACGCTCTCTTTTTACAAAGATCCTGCATGACCAGAATGGTGGCAGCTTTAGTAATAAGTTGCATTGCTTTGTCATGGTCTTTAAGAACAAGTTTCCTCTTTTCTGCAGTATGCAGATCAGTCTTTCTGGGATGCTTTCTTACCCAAATCCTTCTCTGTGAAGGACTAGCAGATGGAAAAGCAAGAACTTGAGAACAGCCTGGTGGATGTTGAGTGGGTGAGCTTAAAGTCAAATACAGTAGAATTGCCAAAATAGATTAGAAATTTCCGTGGGGCTTTCCCCCCCCCCCTTCCCTCCCCCCCATTTTAAAGAGAATAAATAAAGGTTTAGACTACGAGTTGTTTTAGAAAGAGGGCAGTGCAGAAAAGGAAAACCAGTGACCTACTTAAAGAGAAATTAAAATGCATTACACCTCTTGGGGTTGAGGTTACAAAAAATAGTAACAAAAAAGTGCAACACAATGAATGTGTGCATGAAAGGAGACAACATCTTCATTTTGCCCCTAAAGGCAGCAAAATTCTACCAGGAATTAATTTGACTTCTGGTCAAATTATTATTATGCAGTTTAAAGGGCTGTTTTTACTTTGTCTAGTAAGACTTTTAGGGCACTGGTTTTCTAGTGCATTAGTATCTTGTCTAAAAACAAATGCTGCTTGTTCTGTCAGGTATCCTAAGGCACAGTAAGTTTCTGCCCTCCTTGTCTACTGTCTTGTCTATTGTAATAATTATACAGTATTTCAGTAACTTTTTCTCCTGAGAATTACATAGACACCATTCTAGATGACCAGAAGCTGTTTTTTCATTTGTTCTTTAATCTTTGATCTGTTCACCTTGGATGGTCCTGGCAGGACTCAATGCTTCTGTTGGCATAGCTCTCACTATCACGAGGTCAGATCTGCCTTTCCCTTGCATCAAAGTAAATCCTCAGGGGAGGAATCTATTTTACCTAATGTAAACCAAAACATGCATTCCTACTCAGAGATACCTTCACAGCTCGGTGGATAATAATTACAAGCAGAGGAATTACGCTTGTCTTATATCCAAAGCCTGGAGAGTAATTTACTGTGTTGGGAACAGACATGCTGATTTGATACCTTAGTGGATTGTTAGAATCCTGCTGTTCCACACTTCAATACCTGTGGTGAAACAAATCGCTGCCAGGCTGGCAGGGGCATCCTGGTGCACAGGTCCTGCTTGCAACACGAGAGCCTCCCACAGCTGCGTCCCCTGCACACTCACACTTTTCTGGGACCCAGCACCCAGCCCGGGTGCCAACAGCGTGACTGCCCGAGCCTTGGCCTGTCTTTCCTTGTGAAAGCTGACACAGTGATTCGTGCTCACACTGCAGAGCATGAGAAGAGACAGAGGAGAGTTCTGGACCCAAAAACATATATGCCCTTACTCACCCGCAGCTTGCTATTCCTGCCACGATAGACCGTGAGACTTCAAATTTCCCATTTGTCTTCCTCTTCTGACCACGTTCCTAAGAACTTAATTTCATCCTCTGTTTTAGTTTCTGTTGCCCACTCATCACATTATCTTTAATCATTGTCAGCCCTGCTAGTCACTCTTCTTTGGGTTGTCTTCTTCACAGATCCAGGCATGATTTAACCCCTCCCATCTTAAAATAGGTGCCTTTGAGCTCACCTTATCATCCTTTCTCTTTACATCTCTCAGTGTACAATTCCTATCTGGGGTTTCATCAAAAAAATTCCCACTTTAATGCAGCTTCTCTCCTTGTGCTTTGCTGACATCTAAGCCTATTATTTATTTCTGCCACTCTCACATTCTTTTTTCTCTGCTGAACAAATGTCCCAGTTATTTCAATCTTTCCCCATCCACAGCCATTCAGAATATTGCTGCAAACACTCTTTCCCTAAATTTGGCCACAAAATACGGGAAAGTTCTGACTTTCCTTTATTCTCCAAAGGCTTGTTCTTGCTTTCAAGACCAGCTGCATTTGGAACAATTTCTTCTATTTAACCCCTGTAATTATTTTGATTCAATTGTACAGCAGCTATTTTGTGTCAGGAACTGGGTGACGTCATGAGCTATGGGACCAGCAAAGACACCAGGTATCATTTTGCATCCTGGACCCTTCCTGGCAAAATCCATGGTCCAACCTGCACTATGCTTGCTAACTGTCAAACACTCCTCAGAGGTAAGCAAGGACCTACCTGGGCACTAACTCATCAACAGAAATGCCTGTTTCCACTGCAGGTGCTGTCATGCAGAGAGTGCTCTCTCCATCTCGTACACTGTCTGTGTGCAGTGACAAGAGGTCGCCTGGCTTGGAATTGCCAGCTTATGTTTGGCATCAATTCAGGCACCTGGGCTGCAGGATGGTGGGCCATGAACAAAAACCAAATGCACGGGAGCTCCTGGGCAGGCCCTTGTGCAGGTCTGGTCCTGAACCTGGTGGGTTCTGTGGAAAATCTGCTATTACAGTATGCATTGCCCAGTTGTTTCATGTTTGCCCTGTGCTGCCCACTAGGGAGAAATTTCTTATGTGTATTAATATTTAATACAACCTTTAAATTCCTTCTTAAAGTTCTTTTTTGCTCTGATGACAACACTTAAGGCTGCTGGAACTGATACCAGACATGCTGATGGATACTGATGTGTTGTTTTCTTGCACTTCCCCATCTGTCCTCTCCTGCTTAATGCTTCGATTTAACCTCCTGGGGACAATAGAGGATGTAAGAGGGGCTTTACTCAGAGGAACTGTTCCAGTGACCAAACTAGTTCTAACATAAAAAAGCTATATTGGAAATTACTGTTAAGTCTTGAGTGGAAGTGTGATGTAAAGGAAAGGAGAACCAAATCCCATTTTTGGCAAATTCATTTTTCTCTCTCACAGTTTTCCCTCCATTTGTGGTGTGGATGATTCTAAACTGCCAAATGTAATATTTATTATCTCAAAATCTGCTCAAATCAGTAGATGTTCACTGCTTGGAATGCTGTCTTTCCTCTTTTACACAATCTAACTGTAATTGGTGTTAAGTTATTCTTATTTATTATGGAAATACAAAATGTGTTACTGTGCTCTTAATCTGCATAGACTGAAACCATCTGCTGTGGTTCACAGTTGAAGAACAGGAGATTATAAATTCCCTCTAGTATTTGTATCCAGCCCTCATTAAACAAGTAATCATTACTGCTACCAAGTTGTAAGACAGGGAAGTGTACAATCATCATCTTAACATTTAAGCATGTGAATGACCTATTCCTTTTTTTAGAAAACCCAGTATTTACACTGATAGGAGAAGGCAGCTTACAGTGGCTCAGGTAGAGGAGGAGTGGAGGGTGTTCTCAGGTGAGTCAGTGAGTAACTCCATACTGAGTAAAAGGTGATTTGACAAAAAAAAGGAAAGTCATGCTGTACTCAGTTGCAGGATGGCCTAGTTTACCTCCAGAATGTCAGGAAGAAAGACTCAGTAGGGATAGCTTTGCAGTGAGAAGACCTTTTTGAGAAATACTTTTTGTTTGCAATGTACCCAAATACGTTACAAGTCTGCTTGAGTTAAAGCAGAAGCAAGAGGCGTCCTGCTTGCCTTGTACCCAGACGTATCACAAGACTGTTTGACTTAGCAAGTGAAATATTGTGTAATACCTGTTTGCTCGGCATAGTTACACAAAAATAGTAGAGCTGAGATAATCGTACCCAGACTGCAAAGACCTGAGTCAGATGGTCAGCACGCAGTCTGCAAAACGCCCACCCTGGGAGGCTGGACTTGACCTGCACACGGAAGGGTGTAAAATCTGTCTGGCAGACAGAACAGGCTGGCTGTGACCTGGAGAAAGAGGAAGCCAACCTTTGGACCAGACTGGTCTTGATCCACAGGAAAGCTTTGTGTAAACAGAAGTGATACACTGTGGAGCTTGGGGAAAGGAGAATATGCCCCCTTTAGTTGTGGCTTCCCATGGAGAAGTTGGAGAGCTGTCAAACTCAGCCACCACTGCCTTGCAGGCTAAGAGTTGTCAAATGATGTAACCATCAGAAACCACAATGCAGCAGCAGCATCACAGAATTGTAGATCTAAGGCTTTGTGTTTAGTTCTGTATGTTTAAACATAGCTTGATTTTTGTTTGCTAACAGGAGGTTTGCCTAAAAGCTGAGCATAAACAGATGCCTTCTTGAATTATTGACTGGCTCACCCTCTCAGAACTCTTCCATTACAGTGGTCCCCAGGGCTCAGGTGCAAAGTTGGCAAAAAGCAGATTCTGGTACCAACACCAGTTTATCAGGCTTTGCAGGACCTGAGAAGAAACTCCTGCTGGGGGATGTAATACTACACAGAAGCTGAGGACAGGAACAGGATATCTGTGGGTCCAGTAGACTGGGTCTCCTGTGCAAGTAGATACTGGAGTGTTTTCAATCCATGTATTGAATGCTAAGTATTTTGACTGGTTTTGGATATCCAATGTATATAGATAGGATGGTATACTGCACTTTACCTATGTTTGCTCTGTGTTATATCCTCTGGCAATCAAAATACTGATTCAGTCTTGTTCTTAAATCCAGCTGAGTAAAACCAGAAGTGAATTTGGTCCTGCCTTACTGGTAAGTAGATTTTATTTCTGTCCTAAATAAAATAGAGAAAGAAATAAGAGCAGCAAGGCTATATATGTTAGAACAGATTTGAATTCTTATTTAGCTTTTTTTTTCCATGATGCAAGTCTTCAGCTCACTATCTACCCTTATGTTTCCCATATTTTGGAGGATGATGCTGCGCTCTTTCTGAAACTGTTTACTCACTGTATTTGTTCTATTTGTGCAACATTTTACAAACAAGATAGGTCAAATCTTTTCCTTGTTGACATAATTCAACAGGCTTCACATAGGTTCAGCTGGAAGGAATGTGGTCCAGTTAGTTTTGTTTACAGATTTATTCAAAACCAATTTTAAACTCCAGATCTGCACCTAGCTTTCTGTCTGACCTTAGGATGGGAAAATGCCAAGGCCCATTTTTATTTGTTAAAAATGACATTTATGAATAAATGAAGAAACTTTCAGACCTTTATCATTAGATTTTAACTGTATTTTCTATAAAAAAACTTTCAACCACCAGTCTTTAAACTCTTTTCCAAAGACAAGTTCTTTTTCCTATCCTTTTAAGAGAGCAGGTTCACTCGTAACTACCCTGGCATGACTTCTAGAGGAAGCAACACACTAAGATTTAAGCTGTCAAAAGGAGGAACCACAGAGCTTCTTGATGGATTTAGTCTACAGTCAGCTCAAAGGGGCTGAACCTTTTGCTGACTTTAGATATACAACATGTATTTTGTATCATGAAGAAGTTTTAGAAGAAAGGGATTATACAAGGCAAGGTTGTGACCCTGTGAGTGCCTCAGAGAGATTTAAACAGTGTTAAGTTAACAGACAGAGCTCCTCAGGCACAGACACCCTCAGAACTGGGTAGGTGTAAAACTATCTTCACATCTAAGGATCTTTTAAGATGACTCAAGCATGGCATAGAATCTCACTGTACTTCCCATATGTCATTGTGAATATAACGCTTCTCCTTCAGTCTGGAAAGGCCTGAAATAATGACCTGTATACTCACAGCATCTTTATGCCTGGATAAATACTGTCTGGCTTGGTTCTGAAAGTCATAGCCTTTGTAGCCAAGCCTTATAGATGCTGTAATCACCTGACATGAGAGAAGATATAAAAATAATTGTGGCTCCTTGTATCATATATGATGCAAATAGCATATGTAAGTCTGTTTGGTTTGGCAGCCCTCCCATCTGATTTAAGACTGTCAAACTTCTCCCTGTGTTTGTAACACTGCAGCATCATACTTACATCCAGAAATACTCTTTTTGTTCAAAACAAACAGAAAAAGACCCCTTTTCAAGCAATGTGTACATAAATGTGGAACATATTGCCATGCAGAGTGTCCAAAGACAAATTGTATGCATGTTGAGAAAATGGAAATAAAACAAATTAATTATTTGTACCCCCACCAAATAAACAAAAAAGCCACCAAAGGCTCTGAAGCACAATCATCACCTCTGTGTGAGTGCCTGATCTCCAGGCTGCTAGGAAGTGCAGGAATTTGCCATCAGTATTTGGTTGCTCCATTAAAATGTGATGTATTGCTGGCCACTGTGGGACTGGATGGGTCTTCAGTGTGACCTCCTGCAGCCAATTCCATGTTCACACACTATGTTTTTTTATCATACAAGTGGAAAACAAAGGTCTATGCTGATACCATGTTTTAGCAGGCAAAATCATAAGCACTAAATCCCTGTGAGGGTGTTTTCAGATATCCAGTTCACTTCAAAACAATTTGCTTCACAATAAAAAAGTGAGAAAAATTTAAATAAAAGTTTCTTTAAGATTAGTGTTTGTTAAAAGACTAGGTTTGACTCCTGAAGAATGCACCTAGTCTTGAAAGGTTGGCATTTGTGAGGCTGCACCGTTGCATCCTAACAGATGTAAATTTTGCCTTTCCTTGTTTACGGTGAGCACTGTATATTAAACTAGGTTTGGTCAACAACTGCATTAGAGCTTCTTCATGAAGGTTTGACAGGTTGATTTATTCTGACTTGTTATCACCAAACAAAAGGATGAAGTAAAGGTCAGGCTTTGATATGAGAGATGGACAGGCATGAGCAGAGAGTGCTGATCGCTGTTGGGACAGTGCCTTGCTCTGTCACAGCTGCTGCCTCCATCCTGTGATCCAGTTGCGCCAAGAAGAGTACAGTGCTGCGCTTGCCAATTGTACCGGCCAAGCTGATGGAAAACATCCAGCTGTGGCTCAGGATACTGCGAGGGGCGGGGCAGCTCCGGCGGCAGCACTCCGTAGCCTTAGGGAGGATGCGGAGCGGGGCGCGGGCACGGCGCTCGCTCCACGCCTGGTTATTTAGTGCCACCCAGTGGGGGCTGGCGCCCGCTCCGGCTGCCTTATCCCAGGAATGGGGCTGGGAATATACAGACATCTGCGGCATCACAGCACACTGGGTTGGTGGAACATTTTTGCTTTTAGCTTTCTTTTTTTCCCCTTAGTTAAATAAACAAGTGAAGACTAATTATTTTGATACGAAATATATCAAATAGACTGTCTGCTAGCTGATACTGTGCGAAGATTCTGTTTTCATTCATCTGTGATTTTCTCCAGTGATTTCTATTTTTGGGTTTGTCATGGCCTTGTATACAGCCTTTTTAAACTATTGGTAGTAAAGTATTTCCACTTTAAATGCTGTAGCATAAAGTCTCTAGAGATGTGTAAGAGATATAGTTTGTATATTTTTAATAAATAAAGTATGTTGGAGCAGACAGTTCTGTTGTGTGTTTTGTAATTGATTACATTACCCCTACAATTTTATTAGGTACCTACTAAATTAAGTACTAGGTAGGACTGAAGTCATCACCTAACATTTGGAAGAAAGTCCTATACAGGCTTTCTAGATCACAGTGCTTAATAGCTATAAGAATCATACTTGGGAGCTGTGGGGGTTAGGTCTTTTCCTTCTCAAGAACGTATCTGTGAAGTACGGCACTTACCAAAATAAAAATTTGTGAACAATGCTGGTGTTCAGAAGGTGGCACATAAGCTCNCCCCAAATCAATAGATGGCTTTATTCTCTGCCACTTAGAGCAGTCTTTGGAGAAGGACCTCTGTTCAGGCTGTCCATTCCTCTGTACTTAGGAAAGATTGGTTAAAGATGGGAATTGTCACAGCGCAAAAATCCACTTACATAAGTTTTAGATCATGTCCCGACATACAAAACACATGCCTGCAGTAGACAATGCAGTATTCCCAAGCTACAGGACATAGGACACAGAGCAAAGATGGAGACTAAAGAGATAATGTTGTTCTTCACAAATCTGGAATACATCCTGGAAAATCTTTGGTTATAAATTTATGCTCTGATGAGAGTCTGCAAGATAAAGTGGAACAGGTACCACACTCTATGCTTGATCTTGTGTCTCCCTTTGTCAGAATAATTTGCATTATTTAGAATGATTCCTTTAATGGAAGTGTTAGGAAAAAAAACCCAAGCAAACAAACCCTGCTGAAAAATTAAGTGTTATTCATGCAGATTAAATGTAGCCATTGAAATTAGCTTCCTTTTGCTTATCCTATACCCTATGGAATGAGATAACTTTTTCTACAATCCTCAACAGCTGAAATACTGTGTAAAGGAAGTGAACATAAAAGCAGCCCTTGGAAATCAGAGCCCTAAGATAGAGATAAGAATATCACTGGCTATTACAACCAAATCCATAGCTTTAAAGAAAAATGTATGCATGTTGCTCTGACCCTGCAAAGCTCTGGCACAAGATTTTATGCTCAGGAAGAGCTTAGTGCAAAGTGTAAGCTTGCATACAAACTGATCTGCTTAAAGAAGTGCTGTGCCTCAAATACATGCCTGTTTGCAAAGCATGTTCTTTCCCTTTTGTTGCCTTGTGACCAGGAAGTTAATTTACAGCAGTGCTTTGGGAAGAGCATGCACTTCTGCACACTGCTTAGCCAACGAAAGGACAATTTGAGATTTTTTGGGACAATTCCACTTTAGATGCCTGAACAATCCAACAGGCCTTTGGTGGCTCAATGATGCAGCAATGTTTTGGGCCAGCATATGATGTTTGGGTGTCTTAGTTTCCAAAATATGGAGTAAATTTCTCCCATTTTTATGAGCCTAAACGAGATAACAGATCAGACAATATATTATTTATATTATATTAACACATGTGCACAAATCTTTCCAGGAAACTGAGGCCTGTAATTTGATACAAAGCATACTTATGTTTTTACCTGTAGCAATACTAATTTTCGTGCAAATAACAGATACCAAAACATTCAGCTTCAAGGACAGCCTTGGGATTTGCACATGTAAGCACAGATGTACACATATGGATCTCCCCTTATTGAAAATGTTGTCCAGTTAATGCTCTGGTTCATATGGGATGAAGAATTAAGAAGCACTAATTTGCGTGTAAAATTCTAGGGATGTGCAACTTCACATAATAAAATTTTGAATCATACTCAATAATAGGAACATATTGTCATCATGTGTAAGTCCTATATCACCAGAATAACTCCCAGATATTTTCTTCATCATTGTAAGATATTAATGACTTCCATAACATCTGAATACACCTGTACTACCTCAGATAACTTAATGATTTATAAGTTTGCAAAGATTCTTTTCTACTTGTTTTTTTGTCTTTCGAAAAACCAAGTGTTGTCAGAAAACTGTAAAACCTGGCCAAGCAAGGACCTCAGTGTTACCTACTACCACAATCCTTTATTAAGAATTATGATTATGATTATTATTGATAATCCTGTGTAGTTGTCATGGGTTTGTTCGAAACCGGGCGGAAACACCATTTAATGTAGCGGTTTCACATTCACCTGCTCGCCTGCTCACACCAGGCGAGGGTGTAGTGTAGTGGTTTTATGAGAATAAGGATTAAGAGAAATGCAAAACAGGCCTAAACTTCAAAGATAAAAATAGTTTATTAACTAAAAACAACAGAATCAAAATTTTATTNACCTGTAGCAATACTAATTTTCGTGCAAATAACAGATACCAAAACATTCAGCTTCAAGGACAGCCTTGGGATTTGCACATGTAAGCACAGATGTACACATATGGATCTCCCCTTATTGAAAATGTTGTCCAGTTAATGCTCTGGTTCATATGGGATGAAGAATTAAGAAGCACTAATTTGCGTGTAAAATTCTAGGGATGTGCAACTTCACATAATAAAATTTTGAATCATACTCAATAATAGGAACATATTGTCATCATGTGTAAGTCCTATATCACCAGAATAACTCCCAGATATTTTCTTCATCATTGTAAGATATTAATGACTTCCATAACATCTGAATACACCTGTACTACCTCAGATAACTTAATGATTTATAAGTTTGCAAAGATTCTTTTCTACTTGTTTTTTTGTCTTTCGAAAAACCAAGTGTTGTCAGAAAACTGTAAAACCTGGCCAAGCAAGGACCTCAGTGTTACCTACTACCACAATCCTTTATTAAGAATTATGATTATGATTATTATTGATAATCCTGTGTAGTCCATGGAAGAACAGCCAGGATAAGATCTCTACAAAGATATCTGGTATCAGATTTTTCCAAATTACCTTGTCAACCAAGAACTGGCACTTGACTTGTTTCTTCAGCGCTGTGTCCTGACTATCCTTGGAAGATCCCTCGAAGGAACAACTGAAAACTGACATTTAGTAAGACAAATGGAAGTATTTTACACAGTTTTTCTATCTTCACAGCCCTTAGAGCTTCTTAAAAATCTGCAAGCAAAGCTAAGTGATTTTTTTTCAGAACTCAGCTATTCCTCTTATTTACGTATGTGTGAGAACACCCTCTTAATCTTAAGAAATCTTAATGTAACTGAACCTTCATCCCGAAAATGACAATGAAGAACACTGCCTAAATCAGCAAGCATTTTTATAAGCTAACCTTTGCAAGGCAGTAACTTGTGAATAGCAATTTCTCATCTCCCCTGCTATGCTGCAATTTAGTCCTCTGGAAAGTAATTTTAGGTAAATTTACCAAAGGCAAATGTAATGATGATGATGATATATTACAGGCTCCCAAGCTTGTTAATTTTCAGAGGCAATGGAAATTTATTGAGAGCAGTAGAACGTCTGTGCTAGCCTCTGGTCACAAGATAAAAAGGTGTTTATTTTTAAAAACGCCAGTGAGAATTGACCGTCATAATCTATTTTCCACACTATTGCACCGAGGTCAAGGAACCTTTGGTGTTGCACAGAGAAAATACAGCAGCCTGGATGCCCAGTGCTCCCTGAACACCAGCAGAGTCTCAGAGCCAGAACTGAAATTAAAATCCTCAGTAAGGTGAGCCAGTGGGTAACTGTTCCTCTGAGATGCCTGTATTGAGGATTGTCATGTGGATGTCACAGCCATTGTATACCAATCTCATTCTTTGGGCTACCAAGAGATATAACAGCTTATGTGATTATGAGTTTGTGTTTCACACACTTTTTTTTTTTTTTAATTAATAAACTTGTTTAAGGATTGTTTCCTCTGGGGATGTTTTTAATCTATGTTGGCTTAATTATATCACTGGCAGTAAGTTAATTTTAGCCTTTTTGTGAACCTTTATGTGGTTTTAAGCTTGTTTTCATTTTGGCTTAAAGTGCTTTTGAAGAGACATATGTTGGGCTGAAAAGAGGTATTCCAAATAATGAGAGGAACTGCCTGCAGAAGCTGTTGCACCATGTCAAAAGTATCAGTGTAACTATAACTGTATTACTGTATCTATATGGATAATTTCACTTCACAGGCAAATTTCTGCTTTGTAGCAGTGACTCTTTATCCAAAAATACTCCCATTTCATTTCCCTCAGGTAGCAGTGGTCGGAAACTCTGCTATGACTTGTGAGCCAGTTACAAGGTTGGGAGGGAGAAGAGTGTTCATCCAGCACTTAGTAGAAAGCTATGTTGGCTACATAACTAATTTCACTAATGGAACATAAATTTTCACTAATGTATTCCCACCAGAAGTATTTTAATAGGTAGCAGCTCTTTCATGACACACCATTTCTGGCTGTGAACAGTTGCAAATTGCAGTGGGGCTGGATAATACGCCAGAACAACTGATTCTCTTTCAGCTCAAAGATACCCAATGCAATTACTATACATAAAAAGACCTGAAAATACGTAGATTAAAATATAATCTGCCTTTTGATAGGACCTTTACTCCACCAAAGTGACATAAGCAGCCTGAGAGCAGGGAGAACCAAGCTCAGAGTAGCAATGGCTGCAGGTAGAGAAAATATGGAATTACTTGGGAAAGTAGTAACAGTTGAGAAATGAAAAGATGTAGCCCAGGAGCTGAAGTCAATACACTAAAAGGATTAAAAATTGATATATATTCTCATATTGTTGTTATGCTATTTGCCCATGATGTAGATAACTGTAATAGACGTAACAACTGAGCCTATGAAAAAAGATCAGTATTTGATAAATATAATTACTGCTTCCAGAATTGTAAAAACCTGAAAACCTGAAGCATCATATTGTAAGCACTAATGCTAGAAAAGACAGAAATTGAAAACATCTCACCAACAAACTTTCAACCATCACAATTTTTAAGCAGAGAGTTCATCTCCTAAACCAGGCCTCTACTCAGATCAGAAAGAAAAGAAGTATCAGAAGAATGTGTGTGGCAAAAGGCTTATTTTACTGCCCCTAGTTTGTGATTAAGGAAACACTATATACATATAGATACATAAAATAAGATCCAAAAATATGTATTTGCTTGTTTATAAGTCCAGGGATTATACTTTAATAAATCAAATAATAGCAACATCAAGACAATGTTCCTACTGAAATATCCAACTTCAGTGACAGCTTTGGTATCTATGTATATAAATACATGTACAGGGAGCTCTATCTTCTAAAAATCTGATGTTGACAAAATTCTTGGTTAGGTAGGAGGAAGGACAAGAGAGGCACCATGGAGATTTATCCGTGTAAAATCCTAGAGAAATGCAGCCCTTAATAACATTAATATGGACCATACTGCAAACAACTGTAGTTGCAAAAATTAGGGTGAATGCAGGCTACCAATACAGCTGTTTTCTATCACAACAGTGAGCTTAACTGTGGTGGTTTCAAATTTAAACAGTCCAGAGACTTTGTTGCTATGGCAGCATCAGCCCTTCACTTCAGAAGTCCAAATATATGTGATGCCATTCAAGTCCTTCCACATGTACCCATTTCATTTCATAATAAAATGTTGGAGAGCCAGCATTTAACCACACTAACACAAACATTGTGTTAAGTAGAGTTCAGGGTATTGCTCTTAGGAAATACATTTCAGGGCATTTAGCTTGATGGCAAGAACCATGACTCATAACACTGAAGAATGTTTTCAGGGCTAATAATAGGCTGCAATTAATATTTTTCCTGAAAAACAGTTTCTGCTGTTACATAAGTCTGCAGATGATGATCTCAGGGACTCCAATGATATTTTTATTCCAATCAGTCAGATGGTAGAATATTCTATAAAATGGAAGTGGGTGTCATTTATACTTACATGAGTCTTATTACTGGAGGTGCACCTTTCGTCTTCAGTGTATTTATCCCCTCTCTGTTCGTGAGAGTCAGGACTATGTTAACTAAAAGCTCTTTTAAAATTGTGGATCTTTCTGGCCAACCTCTGAAATATTTCTGCAAAGCATAGCATTGATAGATGTGACATACATGTGTATATATTGGCTCAGCTGAGAAAAATAGTGCTTTTTTTTCCAAATTTTTACACTATTCACCTGTCTTCCTCTGTCAGTGAACTCACAGACATAGATTGTATGAGATTTTTATGGAGGCCTGCAAGCAGGAAAATTGCTCCCTGGTTTCTCAGTTTTCCATTTAGTGCTTTCAAGCTTAGAGGCTCCTGTGTATGTTTTCCTCTGAATAAGGACTACAAAGTAGCCATACATAATTTGTACATCATTACAAGCATCCTGGAAACATACCTTAATTTCTCAATCACTAACTCCTTTACTTTTAGATCAGATTTTAGTATATGTTTGGGTTTTTACCTTTATATAATGAATTTTGTTGCCAGGACTTGACAGATCTTTGTAAATGCAGCCATGAAGACATGGGCTCCTCAGTATGATGTTAAGACTGTACTGTACTTTATTCTTGTCAATTTCCATGAGAGAAAAATGGCATTTTTCTTCAAGTTCTAGTGGAAAGAAAGGATTGCAACCATCCATCCAAGACTGGAATTGCTAAAAGGAAAAGAAATTTCCATGTGCAGACTTTATTGAGAGAGTATTTATCTACCACATACAAGATCTGACATCTATAAGAAAGTAAAGGCAAAGTAGAAGAGTCATGGAATCATAGAATGATTTGCATTGGAAGGAACCTTAAAATCATTTTCCAACCTCTCTGCAATGGACAGGGACACCTCTCACCAGACCAGGTTGCTCAAAGCTCCATCTGGCCTGGCCTTCAACGTTGCTAGGGACGGGCCATCCACAGCTTCTCTGGGAAGCATTTTCAGTGCCTCACCACTCTCAGAGTAAAGGATTTCTTCCTAATATTTCATCTAAACCTGCCCTGTTTCAGTTTAAAGCCATTTTCCCTTTTCTTATCCTTCTGTGCCCTTGTAAAAAGTCCCTCTCCATCTTTCCTGTAGGCTCCCTTCAGGTACTGGAAGGTCTCTCCAGACTGACAAGTTACTGAAATCACTGGTTGTAAAGTGTCTACTTGAAACTATATTCCAGTTATGAAGTATATATTACTGATTAATTAATAATTTATATCCTTAATCCTAGACATTTATTTAAATGAATGAAATGGGTAAGAAAGTTGCGGCCAGGATACAGAAGGACTTTCTTTTTTCCATTGAAAGAAAAAGCAGGTGCTGCAGCAGTCTTTAAAAAAGCTAAGAATTTGTTCTGAGAGCAGTAAATCTGACTTTGGTATCAAACAAATTTGTAGGAGAGAGAATTTGTATAAACGAGAAAGAAATCAGACAGCGGACAAAATGTAAATATGAGATATAGGGGGAAAGTCAGCTCAGATTCCTTTTTAGTTGCAAGTTTATTGCAGTTTTTTGAAGATGTTAATGAGCAGATGATTGCAGTTGTTCATACATACGGATTTTCAAAGATGTTTCAAAAAGATTTCTTAGCAAAGGCATGTAAAGCTATCATGAGCTAAACCAGAAGATCTTTTTGGCATAAATATCCTGTTGAAAAATAGGAAACAAATGTAGAAGTTAATATTCTGTTTTCACAAATATATTTTTCATGTAATTAAATTCTTGCCAGTGATCTAGAAAGGGTTTTACTTGATCTGGGAAGGGTGCTGATAAGAATAGTAACATTGATCTGAAAAATTGAGCTACTCCCACAAGAAAAAGAGTAAGCAATCTCAAGACTATCTACTTGGAAAACACACTGTGGGAGGGAAGGGGGAGAGATGTGTTAAATTTTATAATACCACAAGTAGTACAAAGAAGGGAGTTGAGGAATAGCTGTTCACTATTTCTCACAGTATAAAAGCTACAGAATACTCTGAAATCATTTGGTGTCAGGTTTCAAAGAGAGAAGGCTCTGGTGGAACCTCATTGTAGCCTTTCAAAATTAATGGGGGATTAGATTATAGGAAAGATGGGGACAGACTTTTCAGCAGGGCCTGTAGTGATAGGACAAGGGGTTATGGTTTTACACTGAAAGAGGGCACATACAAACCATCTATAGGGATTTTTTTTTTTTTTTTTTTTTACCACTGGGGTGGTAAAACACTGAAACAGGTTGCCCAGAGAAGTGGTAGGTGCCTCATCCCTGAAAATGTTCAAAGTAAGTTTGGATGGGGTCCTGAGGAACTTGATCCAGTTGAAGATGTCCCTGCTCATTGCAGAGGAATTGGACTGGATGACCTTTAAAGGTCCCTTGTAACCACTCTGTGTTTCTAAGGTACTGTCACCTTAGTGAACGCTTATAATTGAGCAGACTCCAGACATTTGCATTGCTTGAGAAATGTGAAGGCCCTTACAGACATTTTGAATCATTATTTGTGTTTTAGTGCTGTGAATAAGTAAATACATACCTCTTGCTCACCTTAATTGCACAGGCATCTTTCCACACAACTATATATGATACGTAGGATGGATCCCAGGTTTTGTTTTGTTGTGTGCGAAAATATTACAGATTAGCAAGTTCCTTTTGAGAGACTCAGAGCACATGTTTCTATCTGGCTGCAGAGCCAAACCAAGTACAAGAATTGCTCTGAAAGGTGGAAGATAGGAATGTGGGTGAAAAGAAAGACAGGCTTCTTTCATCCACTCTGGCTCTGTTTACCCTTCTTCCCTAAGCCAGTCCAAGAAGATACTTTTACAGTTTTCTCATTTGTAAGAGCTATTAGCTCCTAAGGTGGAAAAAAGTTGCCCCTTGGATGGCAATAAATTCCTGATGCATCCAGCTGAGCTGCTAATGCGGTCCATCTCCTTGAGGAAACAGTGCAGGGCTCACCATCACTCTGCTTTCAGCCTTACCAGCCTGCTGAAGTTTGGTCCCTCTTGCAAATCCACAGGGTAAAGGTATCATCTTATATTGGCAGCACTCCCTCCTGTGTAGTGGGTCATGTCTAAATGCATCCAAATGCACCATCTGGCTTTTGAGTTTAGCAGCAGGTGTTGGCTTCCTCTGAACAGAAAGAATTCAGTCTGAAAAACAGCCAGCATGTTGCTTATTTTGGGGTAAAACTGAGGGAAGCCCACAGATTTGTTAACCTAATGACCAAACTATCTTTGGCAAATGAAAAATAAAAGAGAACAGTGCTTGGAGTAGGATTAATCTATCTTGTGCAGTGTGTACATTAGGTCTCTAGAATGATATTTTCATAGGATATTTTCCTTATGTGTTCGTGAAAAGCAGATAGGTCTCTGGTTTTGACTGATTTCCACCTGAACTCGGGCTCTCTTACTCTTCCCACTGCTTATTTTCAGTCTGGCTTTCCTCTCTTGCAGCAGAATCACGGTTTACTCTTTCCCATCTACAACATCTATTCTTGACCTTATTTTTAATCCAACCCCTTTCCCCATCTTATTTCACCTCACTCTAAGTGATTCCACATTCTAGATCTTATTAATCATTTTGCATCTCCTTTGCAACCCCTGGCTTGTGAAGGGTTTGTCCAGCCCACTGCCTTCCTTCTTCTAACTCACATCTCCGAACCAGTGCACCTGCATTTTTCTCAGCCTGGTCTAGGGAGGAAGACTGAATTTAATAATGGTTGGGACGTACCCCCAAGTACAGGGGTAGGAGGAAGAGAGAAACATCCACATTCAGACTGTGGAAGCTGCTCCCAGAAGCAGGCATCCTGCTTATGGGTGCAGCCAAAACCTCCTAAAGTGAGTCAGTGGATCAGTAACCCTCTTCATGTTTGTTCTGCTCATATAACTGTGAGTGGTATCAGTAAATGAGGAGTACTTTGTAAAGGCTGCAAACCTACCGGCTTCAATAACCTCTGAAATTAACAATTAACACTTGAGGAAAGGGAGGGACAGAAATCTTATTTTACTTTGTAAATCAGAGTGAATGTAGAATCTGTTGAAGAGTAGCTAATGTAGAACATCAGTCTCCTCCTTTTAGTTACTAGTTTAGGGCGTCATTGACATTTTGAAGCCCCTACACAACACTGTTGATTATAACAACTGCTAATTAAATCTGGTTGGTTTGGTTTTGGTTTTGTTTTTTAGTTTTGGTGGTTTGTTTTTTTTTCCCCTGAAAGTTACCAGTATTTTTCTAAGTGCATTCAAGTACTCATCCCTCCACAGATGTTTTATTCTTTCCGCAGAGTGAGAGCATGTGCACACACAAGCAGAAATGTCCTGAGCTCCCTGGAGAAGAGGCCATACTTGTTTATCACCTGTGACCCAGAAAGAGAAAAGCCTGCCTTCTGCAGAGCTTGGAGCAGGGACAGACTTGGTCCCCGAGTGACTAGCAAATGTAGCTGTAAGTACTGCTGCAGTGCAGAGATTGTGGTCCTGCAGCCTGAATAACCATCATCACAACATGACTCCAAACTGGGAATGAGAGACCCAGCAGAGGAGGAAGAGGGAAGATGTTACTATTTGGGGATCAATATTGGGATCCTAATCCTCCCCTTCAACTGTATCACTGCTTTTCTTCTCAAGGGGCTTTTCATGTGGAACATGTATTTGATGTAGTTGTTAGAAATTAGCAAAAGTTCTTGAATAGTCATGCTGTCCTGCAGGTATTAACTTAACTCACCTAGGAGATTTTAAAACAAAATTCCTTAGGTTTTCATCTTGAGCAAAGGTGACTCAGATGAGGTCTTTACCCTTGGGCTGCAGATTACATTTCAGGCTGCCAGCGTGCAGGGAACATAAGAACTGATTATTCCTTCTACCGGAACAATTAAGACTAATGTGCAAGGTAAGAGCTGAAATGTCATCCTAGAGACAGGCTAGGAGCTATAATAGCTCCTTCCCCTTGAGCTATTAATCCATAGGATAGATACCTAGTTTGGTCAATTATGCTAATCTCACACAGGAGGTGTCTGACTAACCACCTATTTGATAGAATCACAGAATCATAGTAGGACTTTTGCTGGAAGGGATCTCTAAAGGTCATCTAGTTCCAACCTACTTGCCTTGGGCAAGGATGCTATTCTCTAGATCAGGTTGCTCAAAACCCTGTCCAGCCTGGCCTTAAACACTTACAGAGATGGGGTAGCCACAGCTTCTCTGGGAAACCTCTTCCAATGTCTCACCAACCTTAAAGTAAAGAATTTCTTCCTTATGACCTATATAAATAAATCCTCTTTCACATTTCCCCTTGTCCTGTCATGCAGCCCTTGGTAAAAAGTCAGCCCACTCCTCAAGCCTGTCAAAATCCCTCCAGGATGGCAACCCTTTCCTAAAGTGCATCAGTGTTACCACTCAGCCTGGTGCTCTCTGCAAATTAGCTGAGGGTGCACTCAGTATCACTGTCAATGTCATTGTTAAAGAGATCAGATAGCACTGGTCCCAGTATGGACCCTGGAGGAACACCACCTATCATGGATTTTCACCTGAACATTCAGGCATTGACTGGAAGACTCTGGACACAACTATCCAGCCAGATCCTTGTCCATCTAGCAGTCCATGCATCAAACCCATATCTCTCCAATTCAGAGATAATAGTGTTGGGGAGGACCATATCAAAGGCTTTACAGATGTCCAGGTGGGTGACATCTGTAGGTTTTCCCTTGTCCATTGATGCAGTCAGTCCATCAGAGAAGGCCACGAGGTTATTTGTCGCTGTTAAGTTCAACACGACACTAATAATTCAGAAAGGTAAAAGGCAAGTTTTATTAAACTGAACACATTTTTATAAAGAACATCGTAAGAAAGAAATTTCCAATGGATAAAATTCTGGAACTAAGATGCCATAGGCTGAAAAATATAAACAATTATCTTAACCAACCATGAGACGACACACGTTTGTCCTTGCAGGTTGTGAGCAGCTTACATTATTCTTCTGATGTTGACACAAGCTAGCCTGAGAAACATGGATTATTTTGGTTCAGTGTGTCAGAGTTTCCCACAGATACTGCTTCATAGCTTTTCACTGAGATTCTGTTTCAAGCCTGTTTCTGCCATGACAGTTATTCAGGCATGATTTGTCCTTGGAGAAACCATGTTAGCTGTCTTTAATTAACTCCCTATCTTCCATACATTTCAGCAAATCTTCCAGGAGGATCTGGTCCATGATCTTACCACACATGGAGGTGAGGTTGAATGCTCAGTAGTTTCCAGGGTTCTCCTTTCACCATCATTCCTGTGGACTTTTCTTGACTACCATGATTTTTGAAATAGGATGGAGGGTGGCTCATCAACTACATCAGCCAATTCTCTCACTACCCTGGGATGCATCTCACCAGGTCCCATAGATTTAGGTATGTTCAGGTTCTCCAGGTGCTCTTGAACCTGATTGTCACATAAACATGGGTTCTTAATCAGCTTTTGAGAAAATAAACTACTTTTTAAACTTGGAATTTACTGCCAACTCAGATAAACTCCCGAATTATTAATAAAAAAATCTTCATAATTTTCAGATAGAAGCAGCATCAGGCTAAAACTCTAATTCTTTCTTACTCAGAAAATATTGGTTTTCTGAGTTTGATTTCCTATTTTCTGAGTGTGTTTAAATCAGGTATTCTATCAAAATCTATGATCTGTTGAAATCCAGAACTTACTTAATTTTTGTATCTGGTAACTGCATTTTAATGTCTAAAAAGGTTAAATGAGAGAAAAAAAGATGAGAAGTTCTTAAAAAGTAATGGTATAAATACTTTTTTCATAATTTTTTCATTGTCTTATTCCTGTATTTTTCAAAAAATAGCCCCAGCTGAATGTGGTTAAAATCAGGTGTGTCAAATGATGCAATACCAAAGAAATTGTAACATGCATTAGTTTGAAGAATTGGGAATAAAGTCAGGTGCTTACTATAAAAATATGGCTATCAAAATGTATCATGCCTTTAAAAAACAACGAAGAAATTTGTTAGTCTCATCATTTAGCCATAGAGAAAAATATAAAGAGAGAATTATAAAGAGATTAGATAACTTGATCGAGGGCAATCTTGTCTCATTTCACTGAAAGGTTATGGCTGTAATCCAAGCCAACGAAAGCTAAAAAAAAAACCACCCTGTAACTAACAAGATTAATTTTTCCATGGTAAAACTCATTTTCACTGGGGAGAACATCTAAAAATCAAAATATAGTTTTCAGGGTGAAAAACCCCGGATGCAAACATGTCATCGTAAGCACCTAACGAAATGGGATTTCACCATTCGCAGAACACATTCACAGAATGTACTATTGGTTAGTAAATCTGGTGTGATAAGAATGGGTATGTTTTCCTTCTGTACAGTTCCATGGTGTCTTTTTAAGTACTTTCCAAACAGCTCTTCTTTCATTGGTACTTTTATCCTTTCTAGATGAGACTAGTCAAAAACTCTTGAACTCGGCTTATTGCTGCTCTTGCCAGAGTCAATAGCCAAAGCACTCTATGTTACAGCTTTTTGTCCCTTGAAGGCAGTGGATGTGACTGCTTGCCTGACAGGTGCAGTGGAAAATCTGCACTGTCCTTCTTGGGTTCAACTTTGTGTGGAAATTTACAACTGCTCACATTTCTGGCAAACTGAAGCAGCGGAAAAAAAGAAGCTCGCACTTGGATGCAGAAAATTTACTGTGACCTTATTTTGGAATTTAAAATGAAATGACACAATCTTGGCCAAAAAAAACTGCAGCACTCTGCATCTGCATTCCTTCCATACAATTTCACAAGCAGCACATACATTGTCTCCTACTGTGAGAGCAAGGCCAACATATGAACTCAGTAATTATTATTCTTCTCCAGAATGCCACTGTTGATTTTCAGTCAGCACAACCCATCCCAACACCATGCATAATTTAGCCATTTTAAAGGTATTGAGGGAGCTGTAATAGGTTCACTTCCATGTAAGTAGTCACATTACTTCTATGCATTCCAAGTTTAGCCCTCTCTGAACTTTGCCTGAGAGTTAAGCTATTAAGAATTAATCCATTACCATAAAAATAATGATCTAGACTTCCAAGGAACCCCATCTCTGAGATGGGGACAGCTTGCTTTTTCACACTTGCTTCAAAAGTCTTGTTTATGTCATTAAAAAGGAATTGTGCCTGAAATAGAGAGAATGTAGGAAATTGAGTCAAAATATGTAATCCAAGCATCTGGTTCAATGAATATAAAGCACCTCATTCCCAGTGAGCTGCTTGGTTCAATCAATGGTTTATTCCTACGACTAATGCTCTGCACCTTTTTCTGTGTGCAAAGTTTCTCTTCAGAAAATCATACTTAATTGAATGGATCTTTGCTAAGAAAGCATGAAAATTCTTTGTTTCTTGCATTTTGTGTTTAAGTTATTGAGAAATGAAAAAAATATAGAATTTTACATCTGTGACGGTGAAAATGTATGTCTACCTTAGATTATCTCCTAAAAAATTATCAGTTTCTGATCATTCAAAGAGGAACACAGATTTTTCCATTACTTCAGTTATGACTGAAATATTGGCCAGATACCAAGAATCCCTTTCCATACTGCCTTCAGGAGGGAATGAGAAATCCATTACAATTGTCTGAACCAGTAAATGACCTGCAGTGGCTCTGAGGACACACAGAGGATTCAAAGACTATGCTCTCCCAGGAATTTGGTGGCACTCGTTCCAGTGCTAACTTGATGACCCTCTTAGGTGCTTCCATTGTCAACTAGCAATTTTATATTCAAGTGTCACTTTTGGAGCACAGGTGATCTTAGGCCTCTTTTGGAAGGAAAGGAACAAGACATAAATCTCATGGTCCTGACTGCGTTTAGATGCTCAGCAGCTTCTCCCCTGGCCACCCCGGGGATTTAGTGGCCTGTGTGTTGTAGGCCAGTGCTGATGTGGCATAACTGTTTATCCCAGGACTAGGATGCTGTCAGAGGGCTGTATGGGAAAGCCATGAGAAGCCTTGTCATGGGGCCTTCCTTTCCATGGCTCGAGAGTTACATTAAAGTTCAGGCACTGCACCCTGGCCGTTGCCTGAGCCACGCTGTACATCAGTGCCTGGTCACCTGGTACAAGCAGGAACAAAAAAAGGACCCCTTTTGTGATGTCAGTCTTCACAAGGATCTCACTCCAGCCCTTTAAACTATTGCCAGAAGCACAGGGCAGACAAGCCTGGCAATGAAATTTGTGGCAGCTGAAGCCTTGGCTTTGCTGGAAAGAAGCCTGTATTTTAAATATCCATGCTAGGAAGTTGTGTCAAAGGCAACGTTATTATACCCAGTTGTGTCTGGAAAAGGAGAAAAAGACAGACATGCACATAAGAAGCTGGAGCCATGAGCTAGGAAAGAAGTAATAATAATGGGTTAAATAATGAGTTAAAATTAGTTTAAATTAAGGAAAGCACACTAATGCTTTGGAGAAAAAGAATCCTACCTATGCTTGTACAACGATAGGTTTTTAATTACTTATTACCACCAGGGAAAGACATCCTGCAGTCTCTGCATTTATTGCTTTGAAAACATTAGTGGAAAGCAAAAGGCAAATCTAATGACAGGATTTATTATGGAAGGAAGAACTAGCGAAACAGGAAGTATCATTATGCTTCAATGTAAATCCATTCATAGTGTCTCTAAGAAGAGAGACTGTAACTAAAAAAAAAAAAGAAGAAAAGAAATGATCTTCTTGCATTAGCCTTGGTATAGTAGCAAACAACTTACATGCTTTTTGTCAATGACCTGGATATGCTTTTTAGCTGTTTCAATCTCTTTGAAGCTGGCTGTTGTAGCTGTGAGTGGCACTTTGTGTTGAGTTTCCAGCATTTGGGCTCTTTCTCTCCAGGCCATAGAGAGCAATTCTTACAGTACTCCTAAGGCAATTCTCACAAGACTGAGTTATGATTAGTGCTAATTTTGGAAAAAATAAATCAAACATATAGCTGGGAAATGGTTGCAGAAGTCTGTGGCGTGCCAGCTACATAAATTTTCCATTTGTTTTTTTCTTTTCCTAGCAAAACACCATAAGGGCACAAACTTATCCTATTTCATGACAAAATTTCCAAGCCCTGCTAGATAGCCAAAATTTCTCAGAAACTCTCCTGAACCAAGTAGGAAATGAGCCTGCAAACCCAAAAAATATTGGAGTTGCAGCATCTGCAAAATTTCTGCATCAGTACAGACTAATATATGGAAGAAGAAGAAACGGGGCCAGCTGCTTACCTGTCTGCCAGCCACCTGGCTTCTTCCCACTTGTTAGAAATCTCAGCAGAAATACAGTGCCTCACTTGCCAGAGATGTATCTTACAAGAAATAGCATCACACATGGCTGAAAAGCAGAATTAGCAGATAAAGCCAAAGCTGAGATGGGGATTCCCTCTCATATTATCCCTCAAATACACTGACAGCATTTGGGATCTCCAAATGCTCAGCGTTACCTACACAGACTTTTATGCCCTATATGGGCACTCTCATGCAGGACACACAAGGAGGTTGCTTGAGTTACCAGGGATATGGAGCACAATTGCAATGGAAGTCCTTTCTGTTGTATGGGATTTGATTTTATTGCAAGGCAAGCGTAGTCAACTAATGTACCTATGCACTTTATAAATATTTTAGATAAATAAAACTAGTAATAGTTGTTCCTTTTTTGACTAGATCTTTCCTATTCACCCAGATCAGGAGTGTTATCTCACATTTTTAAAACAAGGCAAGTTCTTTCTTTTAAAATTTAAGTTAATCCTGATTTATACAAGAACAGCAGAGGCAAGAACTAAGCCTCACATTTCCAGCTGGAGGCCTTTTTATTAAAGTTGTCATTCTATCTTTCTCATTCCCTGTCTGTAAATTTATGTGCAGCAGTTGCAATATTAGTCCTTATAAATGTTTGCACAGCACTGAGGAAGCTTCCAGTAGTGATCGACCAAGAAAAAGAAAAGCAAGTTCCATTTTCTAATGTGCAACCTGTGACCCCTCCATTAAGCAGGTCAGACTTTTTCATCATCTGCTGTGCTCCATTGCACAGCAACTCTAGAGAGAATTCTAGCAGCCAAAAATGGGTACTTATGACAGTTAAAAACCAGGTAGACTTAAAAACATTCCAGGGAAAATATTCTGTGCAGACATTACTCTGATATGTGTGGTACACAGCAGGGCGCAGATGGATCCTCTTTTGTTTATCATCCAGTGAAATGTCTGCCTACATGTCCCCAGTGTTGTAATCAGCTAGTAATAATCAGCAGTAGTCAAAAATGTAGCAATAATCGAAAAGCAGAGATACCTGTGAAATGGAAAGTAAACAAAATCTTTGGTTTTGGCTTTGCCAAGGCAAATTTTCACGGCACATTAATATAATCTGTACTTTGTTGGTGCACTTAATGTATACTCAAGAGTACCTCTCCTTCCTTTGGGAATGTCATCACTTAGCAAGGTGCTAAAAATGTCTTGAGAGAGGATCTAGCAACACTACTGCACTATATTTTTCTCTCTGTGTATGCATGTGTGAAAACTTTGGCAGCTGCCTTGGAAAATCTAATGTATGTTTTTCCTCCAAATTATCTTTCCCCCTTCCCCCCCATTTTTTAGAACCATGGGTTTCAGACAGGATTAGCTCCACATTGGGCAATTGCTTGTGTGGGTTCAGGTGAAATAATACTGAGAAATCAGGTTTTTTCTGCTTATTTCTACTGGTACTGAAGGTGCCAAATTCTACTGCCTCTGCTACTCTTAGCTCAGCAAGTGGCCCCAGGCATTTCCAGACATTGAGGATGTCACTAAATTTGACTTCGTGAATTAGAACAGTGCAAATTGGAAAGCATGCAAATCAATGCATGCAAAGACTGAGGGGCAGGACCCTCAAAAAGATTTAAACCTCATATTCAGATGTCAAAACCAGGTATTACTGGATATATACAAAAAAAAATACCCCTGTGAACAAATAGTTTAGATGGGAATTCAGACCTTACTCTGAGAGATGCTGTTACATCATGGAAGACATGCAGATTTAGGTCCAAAATAATTATACCACAGTTTTAGAAAAATCAAAGTGGAAGCAAGCTAATGGAAAACCTTTGTAAAAGCAGTAAAAATTCCAAAAATTCAGTGAAAACTAATACAGATCTAAAATATTTGTTTTTTGAAAAGAAAACAAGGGGAGAGGGGTTAAATAGGACAGATCTGAACTGTGAGAAGAACAGAAAAAATATCTAAAAATAGCCAGCCACTATTACCAGTTGCCAAACATGCCTTGGAACTGGAATATAATTCTGCCTGGCCTGGAAAAGAACCCTTCCTGCAAATCACAGTCCCCAGGTGCCAAGGTAATAATGAGAAATGTTAGAAATCGTACGAAAATAAAAAGTCAGATGATACCATGGGCACACTGAGCAGGTGCAGAATTAATGGCACTTGGAGGGTTCCATCTGAGGATACTCTCTCCAGACCAGAGAACACTCTGAAACTTGTACCCAGTGAACCAAGTATTCACCAACTTTTAACCATTTTCAGGTAGATTTGGTTGAATCAGTAAGGCAGGGAAGAGTTGGGAATTCAGCAGCTAGAGAGGCTTACATGGGTTCTTGATTTGGAAGTCATTAAAGAGATAGGAGTGGGGGAAAAAATTAAGGTCTCTGTTCTCTGTGTCAGTGTGATTCTGGATGTTGCAGGGAACTTGACATAGCAAATAGGAATTTGGCCATGGGCAGTTTCTCTGATGGTAGATTTGCTCAGCCTCAAAAAAAAAGCCCAAAAGACTTGTTATTCTCTCAATAGTGAGATATGTTTTTTTTACTATCTGTAATTAAAGTAATTTTAACTTGTGGGTCTGGGTGGGATCCACTCAAGGGTACAGAGGGAGTTGGTGGAAGTGCTCACTGAGACACTTTCTGTCACTTATCAGCAGTCCTGGCTTACCAGGGAAGTCCCTGTTGACTGGAGGTGAGCAAATGTGATGTCCATCTACCAGAAGGGCAGGAAGGAGGATCCAGGGAACTGGAGCCCTGTCAGCCTGACCTCCATGCCAGGGAAGGTCCTGGACCAGATCATCCTGAGTGCCATCCCACAGCACATGCAGGACAACCAGGGCATCAAACCCAGCCAGCACAGCTTGCTGGTTACAACTTCCTTTACTATGAGAGGGAGGTGCTGATCTCTTCTCTCCTGTCTCTGCTGATGGGATGCATGGAAATGACTTAAATCTTCATCAGGGGAAGTTCATATTGGATATTAGGAATAGTTCTTCAGCAAGAGGATGGTCAGTCAGTGGAACAAGTGCCCCAGAGAAGAGGTCATGGCCCCAAATTTGGTGTTTGCAAAACATTTGGACAACACTCTTAGACAGATGGTTACCTTCTAGGTTACACTGTGTGGAGCCAGCACTCGGATTTAATCATCCCTATGGATCTCTTCTAACTCTGTATATTCTGTGATTTGGTTCTGTGGTTCAATGGTTTTATTTCAGGGGAAGGAGCTGAGATCAGGGTGCCACATAAAGTAAGGGAACAGCCTGTTGTCTGAAGTGTTACAGCACGGCAGGCTCTGGGCAGAGTTGGAGGTGGAGATCCCAGCTCAGGCTTGAACAATGAGCTGTCTACAGGGTGAGTATCAGTAGGTGGGTTTGGTGGTGAGGGTGCCATTATAACCCATGTGAGCTACTGCAGGATTCAGTTGCCTGAAAATGGGCTCCTGATGCTATGTGAGATGTCTCTTTGTCTCTGGAACATCCATGCAGTGCGTGTATGACACAGGACCCTCAGGAGACATTTAGTCTTCTGGAACAGCAGCAAGACACCAGGCAAGATAAGATACTTCTAGTGCAAACACTAGATCAGTTTCTGTGAATTCTCCCCCTGTCTCCTGGGGAACTTGCCCCTGCAGTGGATGGACCTAGAGCATTATTAAACAGATGTCAATATCTGCATTCCCAGTTGCAGACCAGAGATGCGGTCCATTTGCCTGGGCAAGGACATACACATCATCATTTGGTCACCCTCAAATATTTGTCCTGTGCCAACTGAGGTGGCCAGGGTGTCTTACCTACACAGGAATATTTATCTGTCATTTCAGATGGGCACATGTCCCCCAGATATCCTCTGCCCTGTCTTCTAGCCTTGTGCACACCTTGGATTTCCTAGAGCACCTCAAATGGCAATGGATGCCCACGTGTGAGCAAGTAAACAGAACCCCCAGCCCAAGGTCATCCTGCCTGGCCTCTAGCAGGATCTTTGCTCTGCAGCAGGACACAAATTCCTTGTGAGCTTTCTGTGACAGCTGTCCTTGAGAGTCTCAAATAGCACAGGGCACCTATGATTTAGGAAGCTGAACTGACCCTTCAACCTCCTTTATGCATAATGATGCCACAGACAGCTGCCTCATCATAGACAACTGCACTGTTCACACCTAAATTTAGGTGTCTGGATCACATTTTATAAATGGATTCTAATCCCATCACTAATGAATGTTACCTTCTTTAGTTAGAGCACCTCACTGTTCCATCTCTTTCAGCAGCTGTGTAGCACCAGTGTTACATAAACTGTGCCAAGCTCCAGTTAATCTCTTCAGTCCAGCAGTCTGCATGGGAACTGTAGGAAGGCACACAGGGAGTACAAGAAGGAGTCTGGAAGAGAGTCTCCAAGCCAGTCTGTGAGTGTGTAATTGGAAATCTTTCTGCAATCAAAGAAATGGAGGAAATATTTCTCCTGGCTAAAAAAAGGCAGCCTTTTCCTGGTATTGTCCCACACAGTTCACAAAACAAACGGATGGGAAGATGACTAAGTTGCAGTGCAATAGTGTGTTGAGATGTGAGTTGTTGCACAGTTTTCTTCAAACTTTTAGAAAGAGTTTTGAAGGTACTTGTTGTTATTCAGGTATGGCAGAAGAATTTATCTAACCTGGCATGCAGTTCTTCCTTCCCTAAGGATGCCTAAGGATCTGCTGTACAGTCACATACTGAATCTCCCAGCTGCTCTCATTAGTGGGCAGCCTGTGACTGTAATGCCATATTTCAGCTAAAGCTGAGGTGGTGCTTTTGGGAAGCCCTGTTTCTGCTGCTGAAGGGACTTGTCTCTCTCACAGATGGGAAGGGCTCTGGTTGAGACATCAAGAACTTTCCTGCCATGGCTTGAGGAGAAAGTTGCCACACCGTTTCCTGCACTCCAAGGAGCATTAGTTTTCATAACAGACTCCAACTATCAGAAATATGACTTGGTTATAATATGACTGGTTAAATACTCATCACCACCACCTCAGCACCACATGGTCAGGTGTAGCTACACATGGCACTGCCCAAGTATACAGGAGCACTCCAACTCGGGCCCTGTGCTGTGGGAGGTATCTGGGCCCTCCTAATCAGCAAAAGTTCTTAGTACCCCAGCTCCCTTTCAGAGCAGAATAATGAGGTTAGTCCATCTAATTAGCTTTAGCAGTGGCCAGGTGGCCAATAAAATGGACCTGCTTGGAACTGCTCTCCTACCTTGGTGCCACCCTCCAGAGCTGGCTGACCAACACAGGTGCAGTCCCTGGCAGCAGGTCTGATGCTCCCAAAAGCTGGTCTGACTACAAGGAATGGCTTTGATGGTGGGTATCTGGTACCATTCCCCTCACCTCCAGACCGTGTGGAGTGCAGAGGAGCAGAAACTGTCTACTATCCAAAACTGTAAGACAAGTTCTGCAGTGCTGAGATAAGGGCACCTGTGAAGTCTTTGTGGCAGCTTTGTGCTGATGAAGGGAGAAGAGCAAAGCCTTGTTGAGGGACAGGATCTGGCCCTTTCTGTTGACTTGTCCAGGTGTAATATGCAATGCTTCCCTAGTGAATGGATAGCACATTTATTCTCTCCTTAACCTGTCCCTTTTAGCGTTCTGACGTACACTGAAAAGATATGTGAACTTCTTCATAGAAATCCAGAATTTGTCCTAAATTAAATATCTGTAGGGAGTTCTGGAAAAGGCAGAATGATTTTGTCCCTGTTGCTTCAGGTGTCTGTTACAGCAGTCTAAAGTAATTTATCGAAATTCTGCTTTTAAACATAAAAGACTTTTGGCTTAGTGAACCTCAGAACTTTTTGACATTTTTTCATTAATTATTTCTACTTATTGTTTTAAGACTCCAACTGCTAGTAGGGCCTTTTTTATTATAAAATCATAAAGAAAATGTCTTTTCTCTGAAAAACTTACAGTTCAAATAGGTAAAGAAAACAAGTGTTGTATATTTTCTCTATATACTCCAAATATATGATCTGCTGCAAATTTAGAATGACTCAGTAGATGGGGCTGGAATTATTTGGAGTTAAACTAAAAGCCCAGCCAGACTCCATAGATTCAGTCAGCAATATCTTTATGGGAAACTATTTTTAAAGGGATCTCACAGAAGATATTTGGAACTACTTGCTCAGTTGTGGAGATGATTCTGTCACAGAATACTGCTGGACTTGTTTTGAACACAGATTTTGAAAGATTTTTATCAGTGCTTGGGCTCTGAGTGATTTCTGGACAACAGATGAGGTTATCTGAATAATATGATGAAAGGACAACCTGCAGCTGTCCTGTTAATACTTACATGACAGCTCCTTCAGCCACTGTGCTGATTTAGCATACAAAGTTAAATGATTTATGTGAAAGCGCAGTTCTGAAAGTTTCATGTTCAATTAACATATTTTAAAAGTTACTAATTTACTAAAATATTTTTTTAGTAAACAGAGCTACTTAGGAGCTGAATTACCCAGTGTATACAGCTCGCAAAATTTTGGAATTGCAGTTTAGCATAAAATGTGGTGCATGTTCTGAAAAAATGGAGCAATTTCTTGCTTTTGAACAGGGGAAAAATATAATCTGTAAATTCCATTGTATCTATGCTGTGATCATTTAACCGCTTCTCAAAATTTTCACAATGCTTGTAATTTCTCCCTGCCTCCTGTGTTTCCCAGCTGTTTCTGTGGCAGAGCCTTACAGGAAAAGAGCCGTAGTCTTCCTACTGTAGCCATCAGACTTATAGTTATTATTCTTCCTCAGCTTTTTACACAAATTTTTTGTTGGTTTGNTTTTTTTTTTTTTTTTAGCACACTTCTCATTGTGATGCAAATGTAGAAATAATGAGGTTAATATGAGGTGTGTCAGAGCCAACGCTGAAGAGGAAAGCCATAAACATTTCCTGACAGTATAAATTCCCAGGACCTTTGGACAGCTGGCTGGAGCATGGCAGCAGCCCACCACAAAGAGAAATGGAGGCAGGAATAAAGAGAGCAGTGATGAGGTCTGGGCACTGCTGTATCCCCTGGGAGCAGTTTTGGGCTCCCCATGCACTAATGCTGCCATTTTTGCCTAATGGCAGGGAGCTAGGGTACAGCTTGAAGGCAAGAGCTTTATGCTGAGTCTCCCAGGCAATTTAAGGCAAAAGGAGGACGTGACTCCTCCTGTCTACATGAAAGCTTTGTTATGCACAAAGCCTGATGTGTGAGAAGACAGGACTACCTTCTCTTGGTGCCATTTTTCTATAAGACTTGAAGAAACTCACCATAGGTAACTGGATTGTTAAAAAGAATCACCTGTCAAACAGACGAGACACAGCTGGATTTGTCCCTCTGTGTATTTTCTTTTATGCTGCAGTAGAACAAATCATGGAGATAAGCTTTGACAAGGATACAGGATCTGTATTTCAGGTTCCAAAAATTTCAGCACAAACAAACTGTTTAGGTCAATATTTCAAGCCTTGTTCTCTTTAATGTGGTTCTGATTTGTAAGACAGGTAGACAGATCGAAGCGCCTGGGATTTACTTACTATTGCTAATGAACATTTTTAAAATTTTAATTATTTTTTAGAGGGTATCTATTAAGTTTTTTGTCAATAGAACTAGTTTGCCCCACTGTTACAATGAAGCCTGTTTTTTCCTTCACTGAGCTTTATGAAGAAATGTAATTTTCTATATATTTCTATACTCTTTGCATTATGCTAGAAATACTTTTTGAACTTTTTCTACCAAGTTTCATGAAGGCTTAGGCATGTTAATGCTGTGAAAGTTGCCAGATGGTGTTTAGCAGGTACTATTTACAAGTCCCATTTAAATGACAGTGTACTCAGACCTTGAAGAAATAACTCTTTTAATTGGGCTGTACCTGTTTTTAAAAACCATGTTGACTTTTGAAACTTAGCAAAGCCACTGAAGTTCTCCCTTTAACTCATTCTGCCCAAATTTTGGAAATGTTTCTCTAAATATGTGTAAGTAAGGACCATTGTGACTAAAGACAGACTGGAGCAAGTGAACAAATGTTTTCCCAGAGCTGGGCCTATTCTTCCCAGATCAAATCCCTTTTAGGGCTCATTCTGTGACTGCATCCCACAACCCCCCAAACAAACTCCCAGAGCATGTTGTGATGTAAATTAAAACGTGACTAATTATGAACAACTTGCCTTTAAATTTTATATTTGCTTCTAAATGTATGTTTGCCAAAAGTGGTAACAGTTATAAAATGGGTTTATGAGAGCCAGGATTCTTCCAAATAGGCGTGCTCATACGTACATTGAGATAAACCCAGAGCAGTTATTAAAATGTGAGATTTTGTCAGTTATGGTTCTAAACCACATGTTTCAATTATTACTGAGGTAAAAAACAACAAAACAATGATGTGCCATAAGTAGGACTTTTGGATAAACTTTTGGCATTCAGGATTACATGATTTAGCCTCTAATTTCCAACACCTGCTTTAGTTTATTAGCAAAGATATTCAGTACTAATTATTTTGAGGTTTAGCAGCCATGCAAAACACATCTGTGTATCTTGGTAATTTCATGGCTCCTAGCCTCCAGCTTCTGATCTGTTCATAACCACAAGGCATTTAGCTGACACTTGGTGCTTTATTAAGTTTAAAGCTTATGCAGCTTTGGAACAATCTTTTGATTTTCCTCCTGATTTCCTTCAATTTTATTGTTGTACAGTTTGCATTATTTTACCCAGCAGTGGGTGACTTTTTTTTGTGCTGGTGACCTGGATAAAAACCAGACTCAGAGAGCTCTTTATGAAGTTGACACTGAGTCCTCCTGGCAGAAATGACAATGGTATCTGCAAGGGTGCAATTACCTTGGTGTCAATGACAGCATTCACCAAAGACTGGAAGCAATAAACCAGTAAATTATATGGCTTTTTGCCAGCTGCAAATGTAAGCTTTTGTAGGACTAACTCCGTATGTGTGAGTGTGGAACAAAACAGAAAAACAATTCCCCTCCTGGGTCTCACCTAGAGCAGAGACAATATGTGATGAGTGTGACCAGTGCAAAAAGTGGCAGTAGGAGGTAAAAGTAGCAAGGTTCCTGGGCCTGTCAGAACCCCCTTCTTTAGCAACTACTTCTCAAAGTAGAGAGAAGTGTTGCTCTGCGTGAGTCACCTCCTGGTGAAGTACTGAGGAGCAGACCCTCTCACTCACACTCGAGTTCAGCAATGTTATCTTGTTTCAAGTGATCATCTTCATGTAGAAACTGCAGATACAAACTTGTAAATCCTGGTTGCCAGAGGTAGTCCTTGAACATGGAAGGGTTCTCACAACAGAAGCATTCTTGTGAACAAGAAGCCCCAGTATGGCTGCTGGTGATGAAAGAAGTTATTTAGGACTTTCCCTGCAGCTGGAAGGGTTATGGAATGTGGATTCAAATTCCACTTTCCATCTGAGCTTGGGAACTGTGCTTAGGAAACTCTCTTTAGCATCACTGCCTTTCAAATCATCAGAGATGGGTATGACAGAGGTTGACTCCAGGTCAATAGTCCCAAGAGCTGAGTAGGCTCAAAGCTCCTCTACGGAGAACAATGTAAACCACACTCTGTGAAAGGAAAAGTGGTTGTGTGGAAAGGAACTTTTTCTGGGTTAAGCAGTCTATGATGCTCAAATACAATCATCATCACAGATGAAGAAACTAGAGACAGAAATAACCAGAAATAAGAAAGGTAATACTTACATTATGTCATAGGTGTTACATTCAGTAGAATAATACAACTCCTTCCAGAAAGTCATGTATCTTCAGCATGGTTACAAAATGAAAAGACAAAACTCAACTGAAAGTCCATATATATATATATGTATGTATGTATATATAAATGCATCCTTGCTGTTTAAGACTGTGTTTTCCTTTTAAATATAGCAAAACCAGAGGGTAAGTGTAAAAAGATGTCATGAAGCTGTGATTGTTTCTAATTCATTGGACAGGCTAGCTATCAGCAAGATAAATGAATCATCCGCAGATAACTCACATTGTCATATTTATGTGAGTGGGAATGAAAAAAGAAAAGCAGTCAATAAAAATTAAATTGAAAAGGAAAGTACTGCTGCAGGACAGCTTTCCAAATGCATGTGACAAGTGAAAATGAGATGTGATAAAATGTGAAATGTGAAATATTTTAAGTTTTTTTACTATTGTTCTTATGTTTTAACATTCTATTGTTTCTATGCCAACAATGGCTCAGCATACAGGCTCATGAATTTTATCTGTTTCTTATTTAGACATGAGATGAGATGAGATGTGTGACATGGGCACAAAATGAGTAGATTTTCCAAACAACTTTTACTAGCACAGCAGCAATGGAGAAACATATTCAAATTGAAGCAAGACACAGTCAGGAATTCATTTAGGTGTTTACACCAAGCATTCTGGGAGAAAAGAATCCCATCGCAGGAGAATACGTAATTTTTAGCAAGTGAGAAGGTGAACCAGAGATGATCAAAGTATCAGACTGAGGGACGTTGGGGTGATGAACTAACCTGATCAGAAGGGAATAAAGTTCCCATGCTTGAGCAACAGAAAATATCTCAACTTTCTTTTCCCTCCAGTGACATGAAAGAAACACAGACAAGCCTTGTGCATTGCCACACTGTAGATATTGTGTGTGTCAAATCTCTTTGACCAGATTTCCTCTTTCTGTTCTTGGCAATTTTGTTCTAACACCAAAGTAGAATGCTGGTTTGAGAGGCTTGAGATGTCACAGCCTCAAAAGAAATGTTAATCAGATATTAGAAAATAACATCTCCTGTACTGTACATTGGTGAGCAGATATTTGTGTTGAAGACTCAGGAACTAAGTTGTCTGAAGTGTGGGGTGTGATGTTCCACAGACATGAAAAACGCTGAACAAGCTCCAGGTGTCCATCAGTCATGTAAGTACCTCTGTAGCCCAGTGGCCACCTAATCAATGCTGCTGAGGCCAGAGGAAGTAGCGGGTAGGGTGTTAAATTATATTACAGTCCATCACACATGAGCTCTGGAAGAGAGGGTGTAGAAATTCTGAACACAAAACCCACCAGTCAATGAAAGAACTTTAAACCATCCTGAAACCAACATCCCTCTGTGGATGAATTAGACAATACCAGGATTTCTGGAGGAGGGGAATATCTTCCAAAACATCAATATAATGCTGAATTAACTTGTTTCAAAACCTTATATCTTTATATAAAGAATGCTGTCTGTTCTAAAAATAGGAAGCCCCTCTCTGATCCCGTTCATAGCTCAATGAATCAAGGACACTTGCAGCAAGATCTACAGAATTTTTTTAGTGCAAAACAAGTGAGTGACAGACTGCATTCTGGATGCATTCTGGGGGCTGAGCATGTGACCCATAGCTTAGTCTCATTCTGTAATTGTAAAAGGCTTTTTGAAATCCATTTAAGTCTATTAGTGCTCCCAGAAAATTGTGCACTCATTCATTTTTCTGAAAATAAATATCCTGTACTTAATGGAGTGTAGTGTCCTTTCACTACCAGTACCGAAGAACTCAAATTATGCATTATTAAGCTATTAAACTGAACTGAACAAGAAGAACTGGCACTTACTGGCAAGACCACTGCTCTAAAATGCTTGGTGATAAGCTATGGAAACATTAGCAAGCAGTTATAAAAGTGCCATCTCCTACCAGCTGCTATAATTTTGTTTTCTCTAACAGTTAGAACATATTTATGAGCACGTCTTATGCACACACACATCCACACAGAGGAAGGCACATGCAGGGGTCTACCTGTGCTGTCCCACACTGAGCTGGCAGGGGATTTCAGCAAGCCAGTTCACTTTTGAATAAGTTGCAAGCTGGTTCCTGCTGCATCTCTCCCATAAAGACAGTGTTCTCTCTAAGTAAGAAGTTTCTAAAATGCCCTCTGGAATCATAGAGCTTCACAGACTTCAGGGTGTAAAGCAAAAAACCTTCCTGAGCTCCCAAATAGCTAGTGGCATATTTTGATGGCAAAATAATCATCACCTGAGCTTTTTTGTATTTATTGTTCCATTTGCTATGCAGAGAATATGGAAAGGCAAAAAATCAGACAAGGTAACAGGTATTGTTACATTCTTGCTAGGTGTTATGAGCAATAAACTTCAGATTTTCAAATAAAAAGCAGAGGGCAACACTACAGAAGGCTTCAGGGGTGTGCAAATTTCAAAAATTATCATCTAATGCTTCATCTGCTTGAAAAATCAAGCAAAAACTAAGCTATTGATGATTACAGTGCTAATCTATTCAGTCACTTGCTCTATGCCTCTTACTTGGGGTGCTGTTCAAGATCCACAGCCAATCTTCATGATCTTTGCTTCACACTAGACTTATGGCAAGGCAGTGCCTTCATTGCTTTGTCTGCAATGCTGACACCCATTATCACATATTTCATTTATTTTATCACTCTTTCTATTTTCATTCTCTGACATCAATTTTATAGGTGACAAAAATTCCCTTGAGTTATGACTGAGTTGCCTGCTTACTCTCTCCCTAACACATGCATTAAAACCACATGTTTGGATCTGCTTGCTTAAAATTGCCACAATATGAAGTGAAAAGAACAAATAAAAATGTTAATTAATTTTGCAGAGCTGATGATGGAGCTAAGCCAGAGCTACTACCCCTCTCTACTTTTAGCAGGAGTTTTATCATCAATGATCCAAAGAAGAAAATACCTTCTCTTGAAAGGGTATAATAAAATATAAGTTTATACCATACTATATAAAGTTGTAAGGAGTTCACAACGACTGTGCTGATTCCATCAATAAGTAGTTAGAGATTTATGGCATCAAATAATGTTTTCCCACTCAGGGGTGAGCTCAGCACCCATTTTATGAAGCACTGATATGGGCCATTACAGCCCAGTACAATGAACTGAGGCAGAACCCGTTCACCTGCTGGACTGAAGGAAAAACATTAAACCCTTTAATGCATCATCCTGCAAGGAATCTGCCTAGAGCTACAATTTCCAAAGTGTCCTCCCTAAGATTCTCTGCTATGTGCTTTAAATATGAGAAATCTGATCACCTATTTGCTGAGCACTTATGGTCTCTCTGCCACGATTGAAGTGGAGCTGCCTTCACCCACATTTGTTCATGTATGTGGTCAGCACATCTGGGTATATGTCTGAGGTTTCAGGAATTTGGTTGGTTGGTGCCATGCCAGGATAGGGTGGGGATGCTGGCTTGTGAGGGAAGCATCAAGCAGAAGACCCAGCTGGGCTTCTCAACTTGTTCCAGAAGCTTTTTTTCCTTCTTTCCAAACACAGAATCATGAAATAAATTTGATACATTTCAAAACAGAAACTTCTGATAATCATAATCAGAGTATCACATAATAATGGAAATTATGTATGGTTGGAACAAGGTTAAATGCACATTCCCTTATTGAGGAATGTGAATTTATTGTTCCATATTATCAGCCATTAACATTAGGAAAGGAGAAACCCTCTCCTAAGAGTAAAAAAACATACAGATGTTCAAGAGAGCTTTCTATTTAATTGTTCAGCTGGAGGCAAGCAGGCACTTCCTTTTAGATTGCAAGTAATTCTGGGACATTTTAAAATGATGTACTTTTCTGTTGTATACTTTGTGCAAATAAGTACACTGTATTATTCATGGAGGTAATAAATTCCCCAAATCTGCTCACATAGTTCTCATTAATTGATGGTTGACAAAGTGTTTAATGTCATAGATGTTTGAAAATAAAGAACAGAAGAAGAAAGCTGTCTGTCATGAACTCTCCTGAGGATCATTTAAATGAGTAGGAATTAGATGCTCAGGATCAGTTTATTACAAATATGCTCTTTCACCTTCTCTGTATTTTTGTTCATCATAACCTGCTTTGCCCCTCCCTTGGAGGGATATAGGAGGCAAATATATCCAAAGGTTAGTGGCTTTAGAGAAGCGGTTTTTGTGAAATAGCCTGTAAAAATGAGAAAGTGATAGCGTAACTAAAGTGCATTTTCAGTCACGTTAAAATAAGCCTTCCCCTTTTCTGTGGGATAGTCATTTACCGCTTCAGTTTTAACTCTTTCCTCTTAGAGATATTTCTGTGCTCCTGAGTCTCTTATTTCCTCCAGTTCATTTCGGTCCCTACAATATTTTTCCACTTAATGGATGTTTAGTTCCATGCTCTGAGGGGTGTTTTTCTCAGCTCTTTAGGACCAGAAGTCTACATGGACTGACTATCAATGTACCTCTTGCTTCTCTGTGCTGCCTTTTTTCCCCCCAAGCACTTTTCAGAGTTCTGAGGAGAAATGCCAATTGGAGGATGATTGGTTTCCTGTATAGCTTTTGACTCTGCTATTATACTTCTTCAGTTCCTCCTTTCTTTGTTGTACCTGCACTAAGGGCCTCAGTACATCCCTACCTTGAATCTGGTGCAGATACTTATGGTCTGGAAAAAGTTGTTCTGCTTACAACAAATGAAAACTGCTGAGCAAAACCAGTTTTTGGAAAAACAACCCCCAACAAAACAGAACCAGAGGTGCAAGAAGTGGGGAGAAATGCTCTCCAGCAAAAATATTGTTCCTTATACCTGGCTTCCAGTATTTTTGCACTTTAGAGGTTGCTGGATTTTGGACAATGCAGGTCCTAGGTACTGCAGAAGTGCCACAGAGCTCTCCTGACACAGCACCCATACACTTGCTGGAGATCACTGAGAGTATGGGGTACCTACATTTGTGTTCATCTCTTGGGCCCTATTTTTGAGTTGAATGAAAAGACAGATCTGTTTTCAGAAAATTGGCTCCTCCTCACAGCAAAGACTCCGTCCCCATAGCTAAACTTCCCCTGGCTCCATCTTCAGTCAAGCACTTTAATCACGCTCCTTTGGCCAGGTCTTTGGGAAATGGGAAAAGTGTATCACCAGAGGGTACCCAAAAAGCAGAGCTTGCCAGTCAGACGGGGCAGCCTGCCTGCAGCCAGAGACCCCTCTGCGGGGTCTGTCCCTGCTGCTGGACAGCGGCGGGAACGCGCTGCGGCTGCGGGGCCGCGGCTCTGCCCTTCCCTCCTGCGGAGCCCGGCACCTCATTCCCTCTCACGGCTCAGACCTGCCCCGACGCTGGCCCCACCGCCTTGCACTGCCCCATCCCCGTGTGCCCGTGTACCCGTATCCCCGCATCCCCGTGCCCCCGTATTCCCATATCCTCGTATGCCTACATTCCTGTATCCCCACATCCCCGCATCCCCGTATCCCCGCATCCCTTATCCCCGTGTCCCCTCGTCCCCGTGTCCCCGTGTCCCGGCCCCGATGCGGACACACGATGGCGCCGCAGCCCCCGCAGTGCAGCCGGACGGTGTCTGGCCAGGGGAGGCTTTCCCGCTGGGAGAGATGTGAAATGCAGGCGACACAGACATCCCCACCTGTGAGTGGCCGTCAGGGTGCTGGCGAAGGGAGGCACATGGATGTCGCCCGCTGTGTTTCGTGCCCCTCAGCTGCTCCCGGTGCAGTCGGAGGTCTCACACAGACGGCTGAGCCCACCAGCTCGGGGGGCTGCGAGGACTGGGGAATCAGACTTGCAAAAAGAAGAGGGGAGATGAAATTTTCTCCCCTTCCAGAAGTAAATTTTCGTGAGGGTCTGGGCTTGGAGAAGGTGTTGGAGGAGTTTTGTGGCAGTAAGGCCTGTGGGTTAGGTCCCTGTCCTCACTTCTTGGGACTCACCTGAAGAATAAGGGACCCAGGTGAAAAGGTGGCACAAAGCCCTGTTAACTGAAATGTGCTCACTGGACTAAAGCAGAATAAGAAGCAGTCAGCATTATGTGTGTATAGTACACACACACACATGCACACACATATATATGTAATGTAATCTAAGGACACTATTGAGATTTAAATGCGGGGGAAAAAAGACTCAGCTTTTTTTTTTTTTTTTTTTTTTTTTTACAAGCCTCCAACTTCATATACTTCTGTGCCTTCAAATACATGCAAAGTAAGGCCTAGAAAAATCTTTTGCTGCAAGCAAAAAGTAAGGAGCCCTCCGAATGAACCTCTGCGCTTCCCTGCTGTGTTTGCTTTTCTTAGCTGGATTAGGTAAAAACTCAGCAGAATTTGCTGCTGTGCCTCTGTTTCTCCAAAATCTATTACCACTGTGGAAAGAGGGGAGGAGTGAAGGGGAGAAGAGGCCGTGTAATGCTTCACGTGGCAAGGAATTCAGTAGGGACAATCTGGGGTGCAGAATGAAGGCAGCTGTGTCTTTATCCGAAGGATTTTGTTTGCCCCAATGGCTGCTAGGAAGCAGGAAGCAGCCATGCCCTGGATGTGAGCTGGGGAGGATGAACACCAGGTTTCCTGCTGCTGAGTCACTGGCCAGCCATGCTGGCACTGGGAGCTGGGCACTAGGGCAGGCTGTGTATAAATAAACTCACCAGGGGCTCCAGGGATGTGCTCTACTCCGATAACAGCGTGGCTGAAGCTGCTGTCCTAAAGGCCTTGTGCCAGCAAGATCAGAGCATGGGGATTTGGGTGTTGGCTGGAGATAGGAAGAAGTGCAGTATTTCGGTGAGGAAAGGCCAACATTAGATCAAATTGGCCATAAGCAGTTTATATCCATTTTCAGAAAGAGCTGGTTTGATAATAAGGTACTTTTCATCCCCACCCTTCCCTAAGTACAAAAATATCCCATTCAGCTGTGCAGATCTCCAAACTGAAGTCAAGCCTGGAGGAGCTGTGGGAGTTGGAGATATTTTCTCATTTGGCAAGGGTGGAGCAACATCCAGAGCTGGATTATTGTCAGTCAGGCTGACAAAGCAGAACAAAGCATCACCACAACAAAACCCTCTGACCCACGTTAAGCAAAGCATTGTATGTTTGTGACTGCCGGGCTTCTGGTGAAGAGAAAATCCTAAGAAAAACTTAATGGCCCTTTAAGAGAGATCTTAAGAGGATTTTTCAGCCCTGTAAGTTATTTTCATTAACAGGCTACTTGCACATGTTGAAACTTGCCTAACAGTAAGTTACTATTTGTTATTGTTATATGTTGCTGAAAAGGGAGTATGTAAAGACCTACATTTTAAAAGGGCTTGTTAGAGGCAGCTGGATCTAGTTATGTGGGGCAGAATTATGCTAAACAACCAGACCAACAGGAATTTAAACAGTCAATGAAGCAGGATATCATATGGAGCCTTGTGTCTGGTGTACTGCCAAACAACCCTCTTTTCAGCTCTCCCTACCCCATGAGCTTCTGTTCTAGTCACAGGCAAAACCAGGGAAGATAACCTTGGCCTTTTCTTTCAAACCATCGTCAAAGATTTTCACTACATTGTCAAAGGAGGGCACTCTCAAGCAAAGCAAAAGACTTAAAAAAGCACATCCCTGTGAACCTGAGTGTTTATGGAAAATTCTGAGAGAGATGGTTCATCTGATGCTGAGAAATCCCCCTTGGTACAAGCCACAGTTCCATTTTTCATAGCCATGGGAGCGAAAGGGCTCTGTTCTCTGAGTGCCCTTATAGGAGATGGTGAAACAGCGATGCAAAATCATAATGATTAAAGCTCAATACATAAGCAGACAGCAGAAATGAGTTGATAGTCTGGTGAAAAGAACAGTAAATAATAGACAAGACCATTGAGAAATATGAAAAACTAAGGCTATTCTGTAGCCAATAGATAACAATGACAGTACCCTGAGGGTAAGGGTAGGAGAAAGCAATGAGTCTTTTCATAGCAGTATATCTTTTGTAGAATAAGAGGCAACAAAATTCAGTGAAAAACCCTCAGAAGACAAGTTGTCTGTGTGTGTTATTAATGCAGGAGGAAGAATTGAAAGTGTCTTTGGCCCTAGAGAGAGATGTGTGTGCATCACGCGTCTGCTCAGAATAAGGGCAAAAAGGCAAAGCGCTGAATAGTGAAAGAAATAATGGATGATCAAAAAACCCAGACATAAATCTGTTAGTAGGATGAAGAATGAGGCAGTAGTGGCAACTGGCTAAAATTTAACCAATGAATCTGAACATTAAATGCTTCTCTGGTGCACCTTATTTGTTTCACTGGGAATACAGTGGAGATGCAGTTGACAAATGGTGTTTATTAATAAGCTAATATACTGGATTTGAACACTCAGAGGGAAATATAGCAAATGATTGACAGCACTGAACATTTTCTCTTGACAGTTTGTGTAGGACACAGAGGCATGGTATGTGCATCCCTCTCAGGCAGGCTGCTCAGGTCAGCAAATGCTTCCTGCCAAGAGGCAGCAAACCCATCCCCTCCTCCAGCCTCAGCACCAACATGCCTGCCCTAGGGGGCAGTTGCTAGAGTTGTGCCAGATTTTTGGTGCCTGCTGCACTATGCCACCCACTGATTACATCAGTTTACAGTACTGTGACCTCCAGAACCAGGAGACCTTAAACAATTTGATCATTGCCAAATAAATGTTATATATAGTAGGCAAGGTTTGTTTATTCAGTTAGTGCATTTATTAATATCTATGGATTTATGTTAAAATAAATGTTTTATTTAGGCTGGAGGAGAACCCTAATTAAAAAGGATGTAGTGCATGGATAGAAAGAAAAAACGCCTGAGAAAAACCTCCAAATGCAAGATGTTGAACTCTGTGACAGGAATGCAGATCTTTGTTTAAGAAAAATACTTAAATAAGTCAAAATCTGCAGGTGTAAAGAGGTGTCAAATTGCTCCTGGGGTGCCTCACTCCTTGTATGGTTTCTGACAAAGATGACTTTCCCAGACAAGACACCAAACAGAACCCTTTGTTACTGGGGGTGACCGTGTTCTTGCAGAAGCTGTCAGACTGGAATCTGTATTTTTTCTCATGCAGGAACACCCTAGAGCTGGCTGAGTACAGGTTGGTTTCCATGTTAAAAACACCCCCAGACCTGAGTGATGCTTTTGTTTAGGGTGGTGATGCTGAGCTGCCTGAATGCAGAAGAGCTTTCATGAGGTTTTGCCCTCTCCCTCTGTACCTCCTACCTAGCTAGGCCAAGTTTTCTATCCTGGCTTCCACAGCACAAGAGACCTACAAAGCAGAAGTTGTAGGCAAGTGTCCAGCTATCTAAAGATCCTGTCCCTCTGGAGTCTCACCTGTAACTGGCAAATTTTTTTTGTGTGAATAGCCCACTTTTGGGGTTTTTAATTCTACCAGAAGCTTCAGGCTTTCATAGGTGGCTTGTCAGAGGTGCAACCAGAGCCTGACAGTGGTTCCATAGCTGGGTGTGTTTTCTGGGTTCCTGACTTCCTCACACCACCCCGAGTGCCTGCTTCTGCCCAGTACTCATGTTCAGGCACTTCCAAAACCTTTTCAGAGCTTTCATACCTCTTGTTCAACCATTTAAGGTTTTTTTCACTCTTCTGGGCATCTGCAGCTCTTTGGGTGGACCAAATACAAGGGTTAGTTCAGCTGGAGCTAAGCAGGTATTTACTTTAAGATTGCAAATAATTTTGGGACATTATAAAATAGTTTACATTTTCGTGATATTTCCTCGAGTGTGAGAAGCTGTTTTATCTGCAGCTGTTTTATCTCCCTGTATATGTGTGATCTGTGATATTTAAAGTATTTGAAACATGAAGGGGCCTACGGGGTGCCTTAGATTTGTTGCAACACCTTGGAATCAGTGGAGAGCTGAGAATCTAGGTCACAATGTAACTATGATGCATTTTTGTACATTCATTCAGTTGCTTATTACATCTGTGATGAAAGAGAAGCACTGAATTAAATGGGTGAAAATGTGAATCTGCAGAACATATGTACCACTCTTACAAATTCTGCTTAACACTTGCTTTGTCCTTAACAGTATAGCTTCTGAGCTCACTCTGAGTCTTCATACCCTTGTCCTCACAGAATGCCTCCAGGTGCACTGCTTCTACAGGGTGTTCAGGAACAAGCAGATTAGGTGAATTGCTTGATGACAACCAAGTCTCGTAAGTTCCGGTCCGGTGTGTGGACTTGGGGATCGTTTTCTATGCCAGATATTAATTGTTTTAATAAAGGGCCCATGGGGTAGAATTTCAGACTTCTTGAAGCTCGGTTGTGAAGAAGGAGATCCTATCTCATTCCCCACTCATGGTATGCCATGGGCCTTTCCCATCTCTCAGGCTAATTGTCATTTCACCTGTAATTCCTTCTCCCACATCAAGTGTCCAAGACAGTCATCCAATATGCTGATAAAGGAGAATCCTGAGAGGAACTGAGATTTGGTTCTGCAGACCATAACTATTCATGTAATTGGCTGTCATCTGTATAATTATGTTTTGTCCAAAAGCCAGATCAAACTAAACTCACTGGGGAACAGGCTATCAAAAATTAATAGACTTATCTTAGGGAAAAAATTCAGGTATTGTTTCGAGAGAACAAAAATACAATAAAATATTATTTTTATGGTGTTTTTAGGTTTTTTTACAATGATGACCAAGAGAAGGTATGGTGTCAAACATTTTGGAATGATGTTGTGATACTCCCGTTTCCATTTTGCAGTGAAGTGTGAGTGAACATACCCTGTATTTTGTCTCATACTTGTAAGGGGTTCAGTGAGCATTCCATAAATCTTTTTGTGTAAGTAGCCCATGTCAATATGAAAATTTTCTCAGAGAAGAGCATTTTCAGTTTTCAGGTGTGTACAAATCCTTTTTTGTTTGTTTTTGGTTGCTCTCTACCTTGCCAAGGGTCCATTGCTTATTTCCTTGGCAACTGGGGGAGAAATACTGATAATTTATGGGAAATCTGTGAAATGCCCTTTTCCCTGGAAAATATCCATTAAAAGAGAGTGGTTCCATCTCTTCAGAAGTGGGCTAGCTGGAACCCATGAGCAAAGTTTTCAGTGTGAGAAGTTGAAATTTGCTGCTGGTGGATTTTGCCTCTGAGTAAGGCCACCAGAGCAATCTGCCATGCAGAGCCAGTCCCCTGCTGGGGTGGGTTCTACCTTTTCCTGTGCAAACACAGGTCAGGGCCTTGGCTACCTCAGGGTGGGCTCCCAAGCTGGAATTTAGGTAGGTTGTGGAGCCCTTTGAGTTTAGCAGATCCTGCACAAAAAGGAAGGAAGCTGGATCTCAAGAGATATGGGGAAAACAAGCACCTCAGAAGGGACTGAATTAAGTGAAAACTGATCTCTGGAAATTCAGAAGGACGTACATGTACCATGAGAGGTCTTCTGAGTAAATCTATAGAGTTGCAGCAAAAAATCTGGTGGAGAAATCATGACATTACCTTGTGAAATTAATTAAACAGCACTGTGCATCTTTACCCACTCCCCATATGAGATTTATTGATTCCTGAACAGAATAATTTATGAGATCGGAAAGAAGAATTAGCAAGTGCCAGTCAGACAATTTATATTGGTGGGTTTCAACAGGAGACCAGACAGTAAATTGTTGTGACTCCATGCACTGCTGTGAATAGATGTAAATTGCCAGCCCACCAGTACTTTGGAGCCATTAAATGCCAACACTTATTGATTAGCATGCACTTTTTCCTGCTAATGGCACCAACTTCTGAACACCCAGGCTATGATTCCGACATTCATTACACTTTCAGTGTCTTGAAGGGGACTCAGCTTCAGCTTTTGCTCTTGACTTCAGTAAAAATCCTGCCTAGTGTCACTGATGTTCTGTAGACCTGGGTAACAAATACAGTGATAAGAAGTTAAGATCAAGGCTGCTGCCAGCCACCACACTGAAAACACCACCAGAAGCAGTGTGTAATGAGCTGTGCATGTTTGTGTGTAGTTAGAGAGCTGAATCAACAGCAAGAAAGAGGGAGGAATAAATCCTGATGAAAATTCTTTCTGCCCTGTCCTCTCCCAAACCCACACAAGCTTCATTTTATACTCCCTTTTGTACCTTAGCTATCGGCCAGCATCTTACCCTTCAAAATCCTCAAAGAAGGCAGATTTCACCCTCCTGTTCCCTGGGAAAGGACACTATTGGGTCCCTATCTCTAATGATTAACAGATGGAATATGCTAAAGTACACAGTCATACCCCCCTCAAATCTGTTAGCTGAGATCCAAACAGTCTCCCTGGGTCCTGCCAGCAACAAATCTTGTCCTGGGGTCAGCCACATCTCCTCTTTTCCCAGCAGAGGATGGGCTTGCAGAAGCATATGCTGAGAGCAAAAAGGCCCAAAGGAAGTTTTGTCTCAGCTCCCAGGTGTATTTGTGCCACGAACTGAATCAGGAGGTCAGTGTCAGAGAAACCAACTAGGCAGAGCTATCTCTACAGAATGGGAGAAGGATTTGGATGGGCAGGAGGCTGGTGAAATGAAGAGAAGCTGACCAGTTCCTCCTGAGTGCTCTAATAGGAGTTCCCTGGGCTGCTGCAAACAGAAGGAAGGATTTCTTCAGGCCGTGCCCTGGCTATTTATGTCAGGTTGTGAAGCTGTACAAGGTCATAGGATTGTTCAGTGGAGAAAGGGGAAAACCTGTGTTAAGAAGGGAGAAATCTTGAAGCACAATTGTTAAAAACAACCAATAACAGCCACAAGGTGCTAGACTATGTGATCAGTTGGTATAACACCTACATACATGGGAAACAGATAGCAGTTCCTCTTCTGGCACTTTTAAAATCCTTCTATATCTATCACTTAAATTTGCCAAGCACGAAGGGCAAACACATCTCATTCTATCATTTACTGTGGCCATCTCATCCAACAGACAGGGTTTCTTTCAGAGCAAAGGGCTTCATTCTCTCTTTACAGAAGTTTAAGTAAAACCAGAGGAAAAGAAAAATATTTGCTCTCACTTGTCATCACTCAAGACTTGCATGAGCCTGAACATCCACTAACTTCCTCACTGTAACAAATATAACCAGAAAACTTTTTGTTTTGAAGGGAAACAGACTTTCTGGAGGGAACAGAGAAGAAAAGATTGGTTAACAGAGAAGAAAAGATTGGTTTTACCTTTGTGATTAATGTCATCACTCCTTCCCCAAAAGTTCGTTCCTTTAAAATATGTGGAAATGGTGAGGCTACAGAGAGAGTTTAGAGACAGAAGAACAGTAGAAGTGTGAGACAGAGATCCAGAAATCTCATTTTGTCACAGTCTGCAGTTTCATGACCATGTCTCACCATGTTCCCAGTGGAGAGAAATCATAGCTTTAAAAAAAAAAATTATACAACCCTGCCATAAACTTAGTAGAATGAGAACAGGAAGAAAGGAATAAGAGTGCAGTTATGAGAGCAGATATTATCCTTAGAGCTTGCCAACTAATGGTTGATACCAGCTCACAGAGAAGCTGAGTCTTCACAGGTGTTCAGCACACAGCTGCATCTGCCACAAAGTACATGGGAAGAACGTGGTTTAATTTTTGAATACTCAAAGACATCTCCTTGAAGAAACAATGGCCTTAATGATGAAAGTTTGAAGGAGTGAAAAAAATTCATTAGTCATAAAGAAATCTTGGTGAGCCACCCAGTCACTCAGGAATTTAAGATGATTCTTGTTCCCAGTAAGAATGCATGTGGCTTTCAGAAACATAAAAAGAATGAAGTGTTGCAAGAGCTGGATCTGAAGGAGTGAGTAAAAAAAGGGAATTAATCTTTGGATTTTTAAAGTAAATTAAATCCCACATTGAACTAGCAATCTGACACCTGAATAGTATGACAAATCAATGTGTCTGCCTTTCAAAGGCTGTTCTCCATCTTCTTTTGGCTAGTCCCAAAGAAAGATGCAAACCAGACTATGCAAAACACTTCCCAAACCAAAGCGCAGTCTGGCCACAGGAGCCCCTTGTCACGTTGTGATTGCAGGATAATGTAGCTCACAAGTCACAATGCTATGCCTGCTCCCACATACACATTTTGTTCAGCTTTTCATTCATCTCTTTGTTCAGGCAACTTGAATTGCTCAGCATGTCTGTTTGGGCTTTTCAGAACAGGCTGATTCCTTGCTGGAAGATAAATGGTGGATGTACAGTTTGAGGACATTTGTTCTTAGTTTACCTTAATCAGAGCCAGCCAAACCCAGGAAAGTGTTCTTCAGAGAAACATGTAATTATTTTGACATTTGGGTTTGTTCCAGTTTGAAATGAAATAAATTTTGTCAAAATTTCTAGAAGAAATTCTCTATGAAATAAAGAATAAATTCTCTAAGAAATAAATCACACAGCAAATACCAACAACATGGTATTTTTTCAGTGCTATATGCCTCCTCAAGAGGTAGGCACGCAAACCCATTTATTAAACAAGTGTGCAAATGGTGGTGCTCCATACTTGGCATATCTGGAATGAGGTCTTGCATGGATCCAAAAAGTCCATCTCAAGTTGAACTGGGGTTCTGAAGGCTTTTGGGCCTCTCAGGTTATTGCTGCCAGGACAGAAAACGTGGAAGTGGTGGTGAGGCCTTCCTGCACTGTGGCACAGTGCTGCTGAGAGCTGCTTTACCACCTTGCTGCTGGCTCTTGAGGCAGTTTCCTGACAGAAATTTGAATTTGATTTAGCTGAAGACCTAGTGAGAAAAAACACCACATCATGCCATGAGTTTTATGAATGAAGATAATCTTCTTAAATTTTGTCCAATAATTATTAGCCAGTGACTGGTGTAATTGCTCTCTCTCTCTGCTCATTCACTCTGAACAGAGGTAGCAAATGGACGTGTTCACTCTCCCTCCAGAGCAAAGCCAAAATTTGCATCACTTAGTAGTTCCCTACAGTCATGGCATTAGGTTAGTTTCCTCATCCCATGCTGGTCCCATCTGCTCTGTGTAAGAGCCCTCTGGATCTGCAACACACCTCTCCACAAAGGCCCAGGGCTGCCTTTTGCTGACCCTGGCTGCCAGTGAGCAGCCTGGAGCACTGGGACATGGGCTTTGGAGCCAGGGTGGGTGCACAGCAGAGAGCAGCTCTCACACACAATAATCTCCAGGCAAATAAAACAGAAATAAAAGGAAAGGGATCAAAGTAAGGTTGTTTCAGGGCCAATTCTCTGCACAAGTTTGGATGACGGATTTATTTTTTTTCTTAAATTTGGCAATTTTTCAAAGCAAATTCTGCAGTCAGAAGACTGAAGAAGTCAGAAGGCAGCTGGGAGAGCTCAACAATGCCCTTTGCCTTGTTGGGATCATTTGTCAAACTGGCTTGGTAGTATAGAGTGAGATGAGTGTAATGTACCTTTGAAAATGCTTGCATTGCTTCTTCTAGAATATCCATGTCCAGACATTCATGGAATATGCAGTTTTCTCTTGGTTAGTATACTCTGCTGAACTCTGCTGTGTTATCTCAGAAATGGCTAGAATTTTTGCTGAAGTGATTTTCCTTCTCACTTGGAAAGAAAATGTAACTTAGGAGCTGATTATTGTGTATGAGCTATAATATTTGAATCCGTATGTAACTTACATCAAAGCTTATGTAAGGTAGCCTTAAGTTCTGGATTATTATACTATTTTTTAGACTAGGGAGGTTTGCTGGGGAGGCAGATTATATTAATGTCTGTAGTCAAGAAGACATCAGTGTGAATTCAGACTTTATTTGGGGAGAGAAAGGGAAGGGTGAGGAAGATAATGATTTTCAACACTGTGGTTTTAACAGGAGCCCCCCTGCCACCAAAAACCAGCCTGTGCAAAATCAATACAATAAGGCTACAACTTGTACTTCGTTAGACTTTAATGAATCTAAACCCTGATCATGATTTAGTAGCTTTGGATTTTTGAGAAGATGTGAGGGAAAAGTTGAGATTGCTATGAATATGTTTTATGTTACTTTAGGTAATGGATGGAGTGAAGTGGTTGTAATGAGGATTCTGGTCACACTTTAAACATGTTGTGATACTGTACTAATATACAGAATAGCAGTCCTCTTAAACGACATTTATAGATATAACTGTAATATATAAATGATATATATGGGTATAATGTAAATTATATGTATAAATACAAGTACATGCATATATCTAGATATATTTATAATATGTAATTTCCTCTATTATGGAAAAGAGTATTAAAGGGAATGAAAACCTGGCAGATTATCCACACCATATACTAACACATTGAGTGTTGATGTATGTCAGTTCTGCACAATACATAGCAAACATAATGCATTCACTGTTACTCTGACCATTAGATACTTGAGTAATGAGATTTCAAAAGCTTTTTGAAGGCTTGGCATTAACCTGGAAGATCTCCTATCCACTCTTTGTTTGCTGGAGATGCCACACTTCTTTTAATTTACAAAATGATTTAATGTGGTGGGGCTTTGAAAGAAATGGACTAGCCATCCGTAATGCCAGGGAGAACTGCAAACTGCAGATAGCAAGGGGCATTGAAAGCATTTCTGTTACACAACTTGCCAGGCTTATTTTTTAAAACATTATTAGTCAAACATACCACATTAGACAAACCATTTTGTATATTTGCCATTTCAAGCAGCCACATGTCAAAAAACATTCAGTTTTCTAAATGCCAAAATAAGATGTGTATATTGTTATGATTTTATTTAACTTGCCACTGGTGGAAGAACAAAATAATGAGGATAACACAGCACCCTTACATCCATTTCCAGTAGATCACCAGCACCTGCAGCAGGCACTGAAATCTCTCTGGTGTGGCAAATAACATCGGGACCTTTCTGCAGAGTCCTAGGAGATTAGGGCTCACAGGCCTGCCCTGCCTGCCCTCCCATAGCAGACAGCTGACTTCAAATAAAATACTGCTGATACCTGCCCACTGAGCCCAAATGGGATCTCCAAGATCTCATGTGTTGTAATGGAGGTGTGTCAATGCTCCAGTGGTTCTTTTGCTCTGAGGTGTTGTGAAGAAGAGGCAAGAGGGTCATAACATGAAAAGATCTCATATAGTCTCAGTTCTTGATTGTTCCCATGATAAATGTCAGTCACTTGGAGCCTTATGCTGGACTCTGAATTTGGGTACAGGGCTGTTGTTATTTCTAGGGAAGCCAGTATAATACTCTAGGGTAGAACCATATGTCCACTCTGAGTTACACTTATGTCTCCTCTCTCTCAGAGTGGTTGTTCTGATGTTTCCTGTCCCCATTTCCATCTTTTTTATCATGGTTACTTACAAAACTGTTCCATCTCTTTGGTTCTCTAATGTTACCACAATGCATATGGCTGATCTGGTAAGGTACAAATGAGATATTTAATGTAGTCTAAATCTGGACCTTTCGTCCCTCAGCAATATTCAACATTCAGGCCAGAAGTATTTGACAAAGCTCTAGGGTCTGTTTATCTTGGGGTATGGCCAACTGATTACAGGGATATTTAAAAATGCACTTCAGTTGCTGGGACTGAATCTGTGCACTATTAGAACCAGGCAGACAGAACAAAGGGTTAAATTAGTCCTTGACTGTTAGTTCTGTTTAAATTTGGCCAATAGTCTACTTCATTACAGTAATCATCTTAGAGAAGGGTATTCAGAGCTGGGTCTGTGTACAACAGGTAACAGCCCTGACTGGAGTCCAGGGGCAGGAACAATCTTGCAGGGGCTCCTTCTGCAGCCATGCCTTGGGTCTGCCTTAGGAGCACCATTATTGGTGAGCTGTAAGGAAAGATGGCTAGCAAAGTCTGACAATGAATCAGGGCCTTTTGGGTTATTTGTGTCTGGAGACATTAATGAGCAGCCATATATGAAATTTATTATACAGTAAACATGGGAAACAGTGGAAGTAAAGAAGTCTGGTTTTCTTTAAGTCTTTTCTTTAATTTCCAGCCTTGACCTCTCTGCAACAATAGCAGCCTTTTATGAGTGTCCTGTCATTTCTGCAGTTCCTCTCCACTTAATCCTTAGCCTCCTCACAGTGTCTCCAGGCCCTTCCCTACCCACACCTACTAGTGTGAAAGAGGCAGAAGTGCCTAGCTGTGGCCAGCTCAGAATTGGCACTTCAAATAGGACAGGTAATCATTCGGCTTTATGCTGTGGCCATTAGCTCAGCAGGCAACGGAGATTCAAAAAACTTGTTGGGATTCAGGGCAAGATTTTGGTGCCTAGGCATTTATGTCATTGCCTAAAACTGGCATCCTACTCTAGAGACTTGCACATGGGACTGCAGCTAACATACAAAATCTATTAAAGACCTGCACCTCTCTGGAGCAGCAAATGGAGGATTCATGTGGACATCTAAAATAGTTCTAAATGTTTGTCTGAGCAGCTGAATTGTCTCCCACTATCTATTAAAGCCTCTAAGTGTCAGATTTGATTTAAGTCAGCCAAGTATTGCTGGGCTGGACAAAGAGATAGACCTCCCAATGATACAGAATAGACTTCATTTCCTCAGTAAATGGAGCTAAAAATGGTACTGAGTAGGCACCAAAAGTGAACATTTGTGCTACTGAAGTGTATCATTGCTTGGTAATTAGTTAGTGAAGAATAGTAGCTGGCTCTGCAAGTCACTGTGAGCTGCTCCAAAAGTGTAGTCAATTTGCAGTGAGGCACTTGAAAAGGATCCGTCTATCATTCTACACTTTTTTCCACACTCCAACTTAATAACTTTTCCCCCTCAAGACTTCTGACAAAATACAGGTGTGTTAATAGTGTCTCCAAAATGGACACATCTCGAGACAACCAGAAGAAGAACATTAATGTTCAGGGTGAAAGGAAACCAAGACAACAACATTTAGTCTTAAGCTTAACAGAATCATAGAATCACAAAATGTTTTAAGTTGGAAGAGACCTTAAGGATAATTTAATTCCAACCCTCCTACCATTGGACCAGTTTACTCAAATCTCTACCCAACCTGGCTTTCTCCTGAGCACTTCCAGGGATGAAGTATCCATGACTTCTCAGGGCCATCTGTGCCAGTGTCTCACCACCTTCACAGTAAAGAATTTCTGCCTAATATCCAATCCAAACCTGCCCTCTTTCAGTTTAAAGCTATTGCCCCCTTGTCCTATCACTTCCTGCCCTTGTAAAAAGTCCCTCTCCTGGTTTCTTGTAGGCCCCCTTCAGGTACTGGAAGGCTGCTGTAGGGTCTTCTCTGAGCCTTCTCTGCTGCAGGCTGAACAGCTCTCCCAGGGGGTCTCCATAGATCTATGTACGCACCTATGCATGCATATATATATATAT